>JAADJG010000010.1:0-58584 GCA_012932025.1 Fusarium austroafricanum | reverse complement strand
GAAGGGGTGGGGGGGGGGGGGGGGGGGGGGGAGGGGGTGGGGGTAGGGGTAGGGGACGAGGAAGGGGACGAGGACATTGAAGTTGTCAGAAGCATGAATGAGATTTTACTTAGCGAGCGCAGTGATACCTGGAACGGCATGCTGGAGGACTTGGTAGCATATTCGTTGTCATAATTCTGGTTCATAGGATAGCGATCGTCATAGATCTTTGTTATCTCAAGATATGTTTCCATATCGTGTTATAATGGTGCATGACGGTACAAATATGGTAGCCTAATCAAGCCAATATCATGTGTGCGATAAACCTAACTCCTTCTCCAAGTCGCCCCATCGTCCATTTCGCTTGGGATCTAATCTCCTCAGCTTTTCCAACCAGGATGCTACATCACTTTGGCTCGCTGACTCAAGTGGCTGTCCAGAGAGCTGTGTTAGTGCGGCCGAATATTCAACGAGAGCCCCGTAAATCCATTTGATGTCATGGTAATCCTCTAGCAAATCCTTGATGTCGGTTACTTCACGGTCAATATAGGACTTGCGCTCTTCCACTGTTAATTTTGGAGCTATTTGGTGGTTTGAGGTAGGGTCGGCAAGATTCAATACCAGGAATTGGTGATAGTACCATAGAGACTGGTCTTCAGGTCCTACGTTCAGCGCCTCGCGAACAAGCTCGAGTTCTAAATCCACATCAGCAAGGTTGAGATGGTCAGCGGCGCGATACAAACCTTTGTCCAGGAAAGCCTTGCGAGACTCGTCATCCGCCTTGCGCTCGTTGAGAAGCCTTGCTATGAGCTGACTACGGTTATGCCAAGCTGAGAAATTGGAGAGATCTTTATGGATCATCTCGGTAGTGTACTGAAACTCTGGCTCTGCCAAACTCTGGCCCTTCAGCACCGGGCTCTCGAGCTGTGCCACAACATGGCGACGATAACCCCAGGCGTGGAAGTTGCGTCGGTCCTTTGTGAGCATCTTGCTGACAAGGCCTAGCTCTTCCTCCCAAATGCGCCGAGCTATAGATATATCAAGCCTTTCGATGGCACGATCAAGTGTCCATAGTCGATAGTTCCATATCCAATAGCACTTTGGAAACCCCATCAGCAACGGGACAGTAAAGCCCAGCTCGGCGCGGATCACGTCGGTGTCGGTATCGGCATCGCTGTCAATCGTTGTACCAGTCTTCCCAACTGTCGGGGAGTTGGGGCGCGGCGGGGTCTCGGTCGAGGAAGAGGGCAATGAAGCGGTGGGAGAGGATGTGTGAGTGTCTGTCACTGAGATACTCTGCGACGCCTTCGAGGGCGGCAATCCAGCTGACGGTTTGGATAATAAGCCATAGATTAGACAGCGCCTGCGGGCGTTCCATATCGTGTAGTATTCTGGGTTTAGACGGAGGAGCTTCGATGTGAGTTGGAAGGTCTCTGGACCGTAGTTGTTGTCGGAGATCTGCTCGCGCATGTAAGAATGGCAGTCTTGGCATAAAGGTGAGACTGACCTTTTGGCGGATGTCGTCCTCGAGACTACGGTACTTTTGGATCTTTACGAGATCTTGCTGGCGTTGCTCCTCTGTCCTGGACCGCGCAGTGCGGGCTATGCCGTGCTGGAAGCCTTGGGATCAGCATCAGCTACTGTATACTAGATGAATTTCGGGTTAGGACTAACACTGGTCATTCTGAAGAGTAAGAGCCTCGGCTTGCGCTTTCAGTCTGGGAGTTTGCGACGGGAGGTGAAGGCTTGTGAACGTGCTGTTGAGTTGGACGATACGACCCCGCGTAAGAGTGTAGGGTAGCGTGATGTGGATTATTACGTCTGAAGCAGTTCATACCTAGTTCAGTCGACCATGCCTCTATGAACAGTATCTAGTATCATGAGAACTACCTACCTACTTACTTAGGTAGGTAGATGCTCAAATCTTATTTTACCATAAATTTAGGCAGCAACCAAAGGAACACCTACGAGGAGAACCCATAAGATAAGGGGTAAATAACACTCTACCGACCTGACCTAACACGCTGTGTATTATCTGTAGAGTCTCCCATTAAAAGATCTTGCCAACCTTTAATGCCAGACGTACACTTCAAGGTTACGAACCCAACGAAAGACCGAGCCTAAAGACTATTAATAATAGAAAAATTGTGTCACAACCACGGCATAATAGTCTACTGTGATTGTAGAATGAAAGGATTCAAAGCCTGTCAGGTTTGCAGGAATAAAACCGTTTAAGGCTGGGGAGTTCCTCTAAGGATTAGCAAACATCAACCTGATTATTAGGAGCTGAAGACTATTGAGTGATCTTGTTATTTATTAGCTAGATATGTGAATCACTAACTTTATTACACATCTCCCACTGTCACATCAGTGTGTTTGGCTTCGAGGTTAGTAGGTCTGCGCTGGTCTACACTGCATGGAGGTTCCGCCCACATCAACCACAGGCTCAATACCGTTGTACAAACCTCATTTATTCTTGACTTTTAATATATATAATTTCATGGGATTTGTGATACAATAATGTTGAATGACACTTTGAACAGCATATGCGAGGTGATGCAGCACCCTGTCCTGTTTGAGTTACAAAGACATTCAAGCTGTGAGGTGATAGGCACACATACACACGCTCACACGATGCCTCAACCGAGTCCAAGAGCAAGACCATTCCAGCATCCAGCATCTTTGAATCTGTGCTTCTTTTGGCTTCCTAAAATGCTCGGCTATAAAAACTGTCGGTGGTTCCTCTCCTCTCCTCTCCCTTTCTTTGGCGCTCTTTCCACCTTTTCGCCATATTTACCATCGCTTCATATCAACACAACCAACACAGTTTATCAACCTTCCACCTCAGCCTTTAGCCTTCTGATCTCCCTAGACGGCATCGATGATGCTGTTGTATCTCCGCCGATCGCTGGCAGTTATTGCCTTTCTTCTGGCCACTCTCTACCCTGCACTGCCAACTGAACCTCCTCAGTCAACAGAGGCTGCGCAGCGCGAACAGGGTCACGCCAACACTGTCTACTTTGTAAACTGGTTCGCTAGCTTATCTAAAGAAGTCAAGTAGCTGTAGTAACACTAGGTACTTTTTATAGGGGCATCTACGCAAGGGACTTCCAGCCTCAGGATCTTGATGCGTCCCAGATCTCCCACGTACTCTACGCCTTTTTGAACGTCAAGTCCGATGGAACAGTGTATGTAGAAACACAACTCCGCATCAAGAACTCTAACCAACGTTCTAGATACCCCGGAGACAGCTATGCAGACCTCGAAAAACACTATGAAGGAGATAGTGAGTTAGCCTTCCTTGCTTTCATTTCATAACTGATAAGAAAACAGGCTGGGAAGAGCAGGGAAGTAATGCATACGGATGTGTGAAGCAGCTATTCCTATTGAAAAAGGCCAACCGTCAACTCAAGACCCTGTTGTCTATTGGTGGGTGGACCTGGTCTACCAACTTTCCTTCAGCCGCCAGTACCCCTGAGAATCGTGCCAGGTTTGCCAAGTCTTCTATTGCCTTGATGAAAGACTGGGGTTTCGACGGAATTGACGTCGACTGGGAGTATCCCATTGATGACACTGAAGCCACCGATTTTGACCTCTTGCTTCAGGCTGTTCGAGACGAACTGGACTCGTATGCGGAGCAACAAGCGCCTGGCCACCACTTTTTACTATCGATCGCTGCCCCTGCTGGCCCTGGAAATTACAGAAAGCTTCATCTCGAGAAGATCGGCCAAACTGTTGACCAAATCAATCTCATGGCCTACGATTATGTGGGAGGCTGGGACAAAATTAGTGGCCATAACGCCAATCTGTTTCCCTACAATGACGGCGCCAAAACCTTCAACACTGACGAGGCTATCAGGGGCTACATAGACGCTGGAGTGCCTGCAAAGAAGATTGTGCTCGGGATGCCAATCTACGGCCGCTCGTTTGAGGGCAACTCGGGCCTTGGAAAGTCCTATAGTGATGTTGGCGAGGGCTCTTGGGAGAGAGGTGTTTGGGATTACAAGGAACTACCCAAGGCCGGAGCTGTGATTAAGTATGACACACATGCTCAAGCTTACTACAGCTACGACGACAGCACAAACGAGCTCATCTCTTACGACACTCCAGATGTGGTCCGGAAGAAGGTGGACTATATTCTGAATCATGGCCTTGGTGGAAGCATGTTTTGGGAAGCTTCTGCTGACAAGGAGGGGGACGAGTCACTCATCAGCACAAGTCTCAAATGTTTGGGCGGCTTGGACATGACGGAGAACTGGCTTGACTTCCCAGACTCTTGCTATGCCAATATTGCTTCAGGGATGGGAGACGGCGGTGAAGGACAAGTCTAATATGCTTCGACTATACAATGGCAGCCTTTGTAGTTTCGTTTCATGTCTGACTTCAGTTATGCTTGCAGGAGTTTGTGTTGACACTGCAGTAACACGGCCTGGTTTCAGTTCAGTGAAAGCTGTAGACTAGTTGGTGCGTCAGTCATGTTCAATCTGACTTTCTTTCTTTCATGATTACTATTCCACATATGCGGCTGTTCGCCATTGTGGTCAACTTTGAGGTATTCCTTTGCTACTTGCCTCATGTTAGTAAGTACTATAGGTGCTTAAGTAAGTAGGTACTACCTTAGGTAGTAAACAGAGTGCTGCTCGCCCAGGAGCTTAACCTCCGAGGATGGGTTGGGTCACGGCTACTGCAATTGCCTTGAGCTTTGAGTGAAGCCGGAATGAAACAATCTAAGGAGGTAGGTGCCAGTGACCGATGAGCGAGTTTCTGGTTCTTCTTGGCATGACTCTTTCCCCTCTACGCAAACTCCTTTTTCTATCTTCACCCTAACTAACCTCTCTTCCTACGAAATTCTTCGCCGAGCATCAATACAACTCCATCAAGTCATCCGGTAGGTAACCTTGCTGTCAGGAAATTCTGTCTACTGTGACAGTATTGTTCAAGCTATAGTATAATAAGTTCATTCGTTTGTTTTTCATGCCCCGTACTTCCAAGTAAGGGATTTGTTACCTCTCGGCACATCGATATTGACAAGCATGTTTCGACGACCACCTCGACAAAAGAACGAGATAGTTTCGCCTTTGAAGCCGTCAAGTCCACTAGATTCGGGCTACAGCTCAGCAGAGGATGTATTTGAATACCCACTGAATCTTCGAAAACGATGTTTCCCTTCTTTCGACGGCTCAGGTCCCGACGACAATCCACCCAGCAAAGCCTTTGAGAGCCAAGAGCAAACACCGCCTGTGGCTGAAACTGTGACAGAAGAATTCTGCGTTGAACTTCCCAAAACTCCCGGGAGGCATCAAAGCAGGGTGAGGGCCGAAGTGATTTCTCCCTTCATCTACTCGAAAAGCCCCAGGTGTTTGCCTCTACAAGATAAACGGATTGATTCAAACAGACGGCATTTAGACAGATACGTTCCAAGGCGCGACCCTGTATCTCCCTCGTTCGAAAGATATCGAACCACAAAGCAAACTCAGGATCTATCAAGAGACGAGCGTCTGAAACGCGACAAGAGTGCTTCGGCCGATCCTTTTGTCCTCAAGCGTCGTGTCTTGGACCCTGACCCACGTTTTCCTTTTCGAGTTGATGATAGTCATCTGGACAGAGGTTCGGCAGCCAACTCGTTGCTCTTCTCACACTAACATGCTCATCACTAGGCGTAGCTCTCGGTCATCTTCCACAGAACCGAGGAGGGGATCGCCAGGTTAGTATGGGAGCTATGTGGTCGGTTGGTGGCCTTGCGCCCAGTGCAATCGCTACCGATGATGGACAGGGCCATCTCGTCAGACGTGGGACCAATGCTCGTGTGTTTCCCACCCTTTTTCAAGAAAGTCTTGTGAGCACGTCAGTTGAGAAGGAGAAACATGAAGGTCGCATCGCTTCGGCCCTCAATATTGACCAGGTTCGAAAAATCCTCGAGTTTGCACAGAGTCAGCAAATCCCTCGAAGCCCGAGACCACATGGTCTTCCTACGGACTTTAGCCAGACAAGTTGGAATGGATATCAATGGGCTAACAAAGAGGAGTGGACACGCATGTTCAGTTCATCCATGTTTTCGGCTCATGGCTAATGAGTAACAGTCCCTTTGAGGCCAGCAAAGAGGCGCCTTCTCCCAGCTGCTCCATTCAGGTAGGCAAGTCCGAACATGGAGAGAGAAGAGAACTGACAGACTTCAGAGTGCTTGATGCCCCAAACCTCAAGGATGACTTCTACTGCTCACCGTTGGCCTACTCATATACGGCCCAAACCCTGGTTGTTTGTCTTGGGAATCTCCTCTATGCTTGGTCCGAGTTTCGAGGTGTTCAGTTGCTTCATGGTACCCACTCCGACACTTAGTTGACGTCGGTTGCCTTTTCTTCAACCCCAGGAGGTAAGGCTGTGGTTGGAATCGGACACTCGGACGGTAGCGTCCTTTTTCAGTCTCTCTTTGATGCACTGCCACGGTTCGAGGTCCGCCAGGCGTTTCCCATTTCTTGCGTCAGCTGGCGCCCGACTTGTACTCTACGACCTTCAAAGAATCCACAAAATCCAGGGGTTGATGTTCTGACTGAGGACTTGGTGGTTGGCGACGAGATGGGCAACATCTACTACTACGTTGTAGAATGGCCAATAGGCTGGGAAGTCACACAGCACACATGGCCCGGCGTGGTATCGTTGGTAGCCAAGATCAGCAATATTCACTGTCAGCAAGTATGCGGTCTTGCATGGTCATATGATGGTCGACTATTCGCTTCGGGGGGTAACGACAATCTCTGCTGTCTTTTCGATGCTGATCAAGTTTCTGGGCGACAAGTCGAGCCATCGCTTAGTGGGAATGGGTACCGAGGACGCATCGAAGCCGGCAGCGTGTATGGCGGCATTGAGACAAGAGTTACACGGCTTTTGGATGTCGATGCAGAAAACGACGTGCCTGTGAGGGCAATCAGAGCACAGTTACAGTCGCTCCCAACTGCAACTGACACCGTCCGGTATCTTGGCCCTGCTATTGCAAAGCATCATTGGAACCACGATGCTGCTGTGAAAGCCATTGCCTTCTGTCCTTGGAGGCGGGAGTTGGTTGCAACAGGAGGCGGCTCCAACGACAAGTGCATCCACTTCTTTCATACGCCGTCCGGGGCTGCTCTTGCAACGATATCAGTATCAGCCCAAGTGACCTCGCTCATCTGGAATACAACTCGCAGAGAGATTGCGGCGACGTTTGGTTACGCTTCGCCAGAACACCCCTATCGTGTTAGCGTTTTCAGCTGGCCGGAATGCAAACAGGTCGCAGCGATTCCTTAGGAGGACGATCTACGAGCCTTGTATGCCATCCCATATCCTCGAGGGCCAACTGTCGGCGATCCAACCGCACCAGCAGGAGGCAGAGAAGGATGCATTATTGTTGCATCGAGCGATAAGAGCATAAAATTTCATGAAGTCTGGTCGCGGGAACGAGGCGTGACCATAGGCGCCACCGGCATTCTAGGTGGAAGCGATATCTTGGAGGGGCTTGATGGCATTGACAAAGAAGGAGACATTATCCGATGAATTGTTTCTGCCCCGTTCAAGATAAATGTGTACCTGAGGAAACTCTTCTAGACTGCTAGTTATGCCTACAATGAATAGTTTTCAAGTGAGAATGATAACATAATAACATGAAAAAACCTAAACTGGCGTCTATTTCTGTTGAGTTTCGCAGAGAATCGCCCGGCGTATATATCCAGAACATGTATCACGGAGAAACCGCCCGTTTTGCTGTTGAATGAACTAAATGAAGCACGTTATCGACTGCAGCAGACTCCTTGAACAACGCCCAAACCCATGACTCCGAAAACTCCAGCCGATGCACTACCCTCGCTGTTTCTTTTGAGACGGATGACAAGTGTGGATTATTTCAGGATGGCAATGAGGAGGACAAGAATAATGATGAGAACCACGATAGTGGTCATTTGCTTGTTCTCGCTTGCTCCCCGGGCAACTTTTCCAAGGATTCTACTTGCACGGTCCAATCGGCTCTGGTGGCGATCGGTAGCAGCCTCAACCTCATCGAGCATAGCGACGTGGCTATCGAGCTCATCACCGATTTGCATGCTAAGCTCACGCTGACGTCCGATAGACTCGCCGAGGCGATCAAGCTGTTCGTCTTGTTGTTCGAGAATCTGAGCATGGTATTCGTGTATCTGTTGGTTGTCCATGCCCTGGGCCTCATCTCGATAGCCGGCGCTGTCGGAGGGGTCATCGCGGTAAGGGCCGAAGAGCTCGGCGGATGGTGAAGAGGGAGTGTCGCTGAAGCGGACGGTCTTTGGCTTTCGTGAGACAGGGGATGTAGAGGTCGCGTGCTCGAAATCGTCGGCGAGCTCTTCAGAATTGGGATGGGTGAGGGTTTCGGCGGTTGAGGAGGAGGGCTGGCCTTTGAATTGAGTTGTAAGGTCGTCGAGTTGCTTTTGGAGTGATGTGATGGACTCTGTGAGGTGCGTAGCGGCACTAGGTATTAAGGTCAGTTATGAATATGGCAGTATATGTGCTGCTGCAGACATACGCCGTCTCACCAGCGAAGGTCAACCGCTGCTCCTCCTCACGGAGACTGGCCAGGCCGTCACGGAACTGGTCAACAGATCGAGAAATGTGACCATCTTGCGAATCGCCGTCTTCAAGATTAAGATTCTTTGCTCGCTGACGCTCTAAAAGCGAGAGCTTAATGTGATCAGCGAGGAGAAAGAGCTGATTTGCGCTTGACATGGTTGACGATGCGATGCGATGCGATGGATTGATCAATTAAGCGATGGATGGAAGGGTCCCCAGGAGGAAGCAGGTGCCAAAAACGATACGGAAGTTAGACAGTCTCAATCTGATGCCGATGCCGAAGAGAGCAAATATAGGTACTTTATTGGTATACTGCACCGAAATGGTGATGTTGTAGATGGAAGTTACTCTCTCTCTCATCATACGTAACTGGATGACGGATGGGCTGTCCAGAGGTTCCGACGGTTGGTGTAACTCGATATTCGGAGTGGTCATGTATTTCTGCAGCCTAGGCGATAGTCCGATGGGGCAGAATACCTGAAACACTGCTATTTTCCCACTTTTTTAAGGTACTGCAAGGTATGTGCTTATCTGGCTTCCGAGAACGGTACCTTGGCCAAACTCAACGAGGCTGGGGACAAGCTTCCCCTGAGCCAGAACCAGTTCGGATAGGCTTCCATATTAAACGATATGAACAGTAGAAAGGGTAATATGAGCCGGGCTCAGTCACATCTAATACCGAAACTTTCAGCAAAATACTTTGTCCTTTTCAGTGAGAGCAAGCAGTTCAAGAGCAGAGTAAAACCCCGCCTGTACAAACGCTTCCTTGTTACATCTGTAATACAAAGAATATGCAAGTTGATGACGTACAAACAGTCTCATAAATACATACATAGTTGTGCCAAGGTATATAATATATAATTGATTCACGTTCGGCCATAATGTGATTTATCTCAGAGTCAGATCTTCAGGCAAAGAACAATATGTGCGGTGTGACAGACTGAGTCAAACGATGCTCCATTCTCCTTTCGAGTTCTTCCTTCTCCTATTGAATAAAGAATTTACAGTTTGGTACTCTGCCAAGTTGTGCATGCATCAAAAAATAGACATCCAGGCATCCATGCAAAGCACAAGTTCCATTTCAACCTGTCCGATTCGCTAGCGGTTCGAGATCAATTGGACTGACCACCATGAGAAAAACTTTTTTGTTGCCAGAGATTGGTCCAGTCGTGTGTGATCCAGTAAGAGCTACTTTGCACAGGAATAGCCCTTTGAATAATTGCATTGGCTACCGTTTGCTTGATAAGTCTATCCGTCTGCATTAGTTAGAGGTGCTCACAGCATGACCTGCATCTCAGGCACAATGCTTTATGGCTTGTATATATGTATGTATGTACTATGGAGGAGGTATGTATGCGTGTGTATGTATCCACAGTGAGCCAGGCTCAGGCTATACGAGGACAGAGAAATGGACCTTAAGTTAATAAGTGAGCCTCTTGGCTTCCA
Source organism: Fusarium austroafricanum (assembly GCA_012932025.1). NCBI lineage: Eukaryota > Fungi > Ascomycota > Sordariomycetes > Hypocreales > Nectriaceae > Fusarium > Fusarium austroafricanum. The sequence goes on along the minus strand of JAADJG010000010.1, from coordinate 48,597 downwards.
ACCGGCCCTTTCCAATCCCAACACCGAGGATGCTTGCTTTTGTAAACTCTTTTATCACAGCATGGGCCAAGGGCTGTCGCGTCAGGTTGGCTTTCTCGCGAAAATCACGCCAAGGGGTCAGCGCGTGTTCATTAGCGGAAACTTTTCTCCGCTTAGCACAGACACACTGCACAATTTACACAATTTGCTAATAATTGTTCGATGCACCAACAATGAGCGTCACAAAGGCCAGATATGATTATGACATAAACTTCCATGTTCAATGATATAAATTGCATTCAAAATGATATCGAGCCATGACTATCCGAGTCTATGGCATTCGCTCTTGGTGGCCTTTCCCATCGATCCCAAGGCTCCTTTCCCAGTCCCATTCCCAATCCTTAAGCATGGCAAACACGTAACTCCGTAAATAGCAAATGACAAGATGCAGTTGAAGAAGAAAAGAAATGTTCCCGGACGAGGTTTATCTAGTCCATTCTCATGTCCATATCAGGGACGGTATTGGTTGGTTGAGGAGATTCGGCTGCTGAAAGAACCTCCATGCCGTCAAAAATAGGCGGAGAGCATTGAAGGTTTCGAAGTGCGCCCTCCGCATTCTGGCTGACAAGCTGACCTTGACGGAGATTCTCGGCAAAAAGGAAGAATCCCTCATTGGTTTCGACGAGATATGACTGGAGACCATTACTCTCGAGGAGAATTCGAGCATTGGAAACAGGGAAGTGGTTCTCAATGTAGCGAGCCCAGCCGCGAGCAGCTGCTTGGATGTGCTCTTCGTCACTAATCCTTCGCCAGCCAATACCGAGGTGCAGGGTGAAGGTATCAACAATGGGGCCCTCAGCGGTAGGCTTGACTTCAGACTTGAGGGGAGAGGTGCTGGCTGCAGGTGCGCTTGACAGAGCGGGCGATACGCGCTGCAACTTGGGGTTTCTGATGAGGGAGCGCGCCTCCTTGATGGCGGCTTCTTCAGCAGCCTTCTTCTCCTCAACCCAGGTGCCAGATTGGTTGCTGGCATCTGTGACGTAGCGGGTGCTCTTCTTGATGAGGGTCATACCAGGGCCGTAGATCCATTCCTCTTCAGGCTCTTCGACGGGCAGGGACTTCATGTCAGGCTCAAGGTTTTCAGAAGCCTCGTCCCGGGAACGCTTTCTACCAGCAGCAGAAGGTCGAACAGGCTGAGCAGCTGCAAACTGGCTTGGCATAGGTGCAAATCGAGGTGGTGTGTGGCGTCCGAAGCTTGCCATGCCCATGGACTGGTGGGCATGTTGGGGAGACATGGTAAGGACGGGAGAGGAAGAGAATTGAGAGCTGAAGTACGACATTGTGAAAGGCGTATTCTGTTCTGTTCTGTTCTGTCCTGTTCTGTAATGGCAAACTGCAAGTGTTTTGAAAGGTTAGTAGTCAACGTTGTCACAAACCATCTATCCCTCGGCCTGAGACGAGGACGCTTAGACGACGGTTGAAAAGAAGCGTCGGCGAGATGAAGCCTGATGAGATGTGATGAAAGAGTAAAGAGTAAGATAAGAGTGAGACGCGGTAGGGTTGGCCAGCACGAGGCACGATAGTGAGGGTACGCGGTAGGTAGGTGAGGGTGGAATGTGGGTGGGTGTAGGTAGGTAGTAGAGAAAAGTCGTGATGAGAGGTTCGACTGATAGACAAGAAGGACTGTTGAAGTGGTATGCAAGTCCTGAGGTGATGTGAAGGAGGGAGGAAGGGAGAAAATAGTTGAAAGGAAGAAGGAGGATTAAGAGCTGTAAAAGAATGCGAGGGGAGGAAAGGACTGGTAAAAGAACCTGTCCTGTCGGGTCCTGTGAGAGGAAAGGAAGAGACGAAGAAGGGGCGTGAGTGTGAGTGGCTCTTTACCCCAGGTTGAGGTGCTCTCTAACTCAGCACCCACCCATGCAGCCTCACTCCGATCTCCAACAGCTACGAGAGTTGGCACTGTACGTTAGTCTCGCGAACGGCGAATTCCGCGAGAGAATACCTAGAGCAGATACCCGTTCACCAGAAAACGTCCGGTTCAACTAGCAATATTTTGTAACAGGCTCGGCAAGCTGCAGTTGGGGTCCGTGCCAGACAGTATGCATACGGTATGCACGCCATCAGCTTATCGCAAACCTCCCGGCCCTAAATATGGTCTAGCTTAAAAGCTAAGGCACCTCACAGCGTCAGGTACGTACTGTTTAATGGTCAGCTCTAATTCGCGCTTGACCCCTTCTGGATTGCGTAATTGTTAGGGGTCTCAAGACTGTAAGGGGTATGGCGTCTAAGCGGGTCTCGAGCATGTCTTGAACCTTCACCTGGTTGGGTGGCCAACGTTTTGACTTGGCTTTGAGTTGCCCCGTGCCACTCTGAGCACTCAGAGCCGAGCCCGGTTCAGCCAAGTTTTTTTCCTTCTGATCCGCAGCTAGACATTGACCAGTCATGTTCCGAGCAAATCCTGAGAAGATCCATGTGGCTTCCGCCCAGCCCGAGTCAGTTTGTTTCTAATGTTCATTGGAAGTTTATACTTCCGAGCCCGTTTCCATGTACGTACAGTACCTAGGTACCTTATCTTGTACAGTAGGTGCCCAGAAGCGAATGAAACCCAGCAACACTACAGGCAAACGGGAGTGGAGAAACCAGAAATCCCGATACCTCAGAGTGACTGTGCTAATTGCTGGTGCCTGAGGTACCTACTTACCCAGGCACCTCAGTACCTAGTAACCAGGCACACCAGAACAAAGTTTTACTTTGACTGGAATTTTCGTTGCCGCGAAAGGCTGACTGGGGAGCTGGAGCGATCCGGAGCCGGAGTAACAGAAAGTTCGACCTGCGTTTTCTGTCCGAGGGTTGTTGATGTCCGCACCCATTGATACGGTACGGTACCCTCCCTACCTAATCACAACGGACGGGGTTATCACCGATCATAATTAGTTGCGTGGAAACCAGCAATCCAAGGGAGGAATGCTCTCTTAACTGATATGGTATACTGCGTCCGATCCCTTTACAAATTGTCAACAGTATGCTTTATTAGCAAGCCAACAGTTGCCGTGATATTAGGCTTGATCCATTCTTGAATTTGCAGGCTGATCATCGTCCTCCTTGCATTTGCCGATGATATGGACCACCTGACATCACAACGTATGTCGGCAAATCACGCATCCTCGGCGTTCTCACTGCCTCCGTACAAACCCTGAAACCCTGGAGTTCTCAACCCTGCTGGGCTAGTGTTGCGTCCGGCACGCCTTCTCTGCACCGTGACCGGCCCATCGCCTTCCACGACTCTCGGTCGTCTTCCTCGAACCGGCGCCGTGTAAGCTCCGTCGAAACGGCTTTGGTGACGAGCTTCTGGTAGTTGTCTCGGAGTCTGAGGCTGTTGCTGAACAGGCAGGCGGTCACTATACACAGGTAAATGCCTCCGGGATGTCGTAGAATTCGGCTCTTGACCTATCGAAGGGGTCGATAGTCGATCATCTCTGGGGAGATCCCCAAGTTCTCTAGAGTTTCGTGACTGGTCGTCGGTGAATTCTTCTTCCGAATCGCGCGGCGATGCATCAACCTGACTTTCATCAGCCTCCCTATCTTTGAGTATGACACATTCGATGTAATCGGATGCCTCGATCGGAGATATTGCACCTGGTATACTTGCGTGTTGAACAATTCAGTTGGCGAGGCGTAACTTACAGCTGCTGTCAGAATATGATGCGTGGTGTTGATGTCATCCACATCTGGCTCAGGATGTTCATGGACGCTGTTGCGAGGTCGTGTGCGAATGGGCAATGAGCGAATATCCGTATCTCCATCGATATCTATGAGCTTGTTAATGCGGGCTCATAATCTGTCTTGTAATGTTCTATTGGCCCATTGACTCACACAGGCTTTGCCGTTGGCGCAAAATATGTCGATACTGCTCTGGCTGTTCGGGCAAATGGTTGGTACCACCATCAACATCCACGTACAGCATGGGCTCGTGAAAGTTGGAGGTGTTATAATCTAGTGACGAGGCTGGCGGGTCTGTTTCTCCTTCGTCACCTGTCTCGTTCTCATCGGGCGATGGGCGCGTATCCTGCCCAGCAGTTGAGTCGGTAGTTGGTGTTGCTATTCGTGTATTGAGATCATGTTCGATGAGGGCTTCTTGATCAAGCTGTGTGGGGTGATGGCCTTCCTTGATGGCCTTTTGACGGTTTACAAGATGTATTCTATAACGGCTCCGGCGCTCGCTATCACTGAGTTCTTGTGAGGTTATCGTGATAATTGTAGGTTGGAGTCGAAACATCGCGAGTGTTCAAACTAACTTCGTTAATGTTTATGGGGTGAAGTGACACATAACACATTCGCCTTGGTAGAGAGGTCACTACGAATTAACTCAAACGTAACTTCCTATGGCCTTCGTTCCCCAATATGGTTATTAGCACAATACATAACGAGGAGCAACTTCCCTCAAAGCATCCTCTCTAGGGTAGGATGGACTGTATCACAAACCTACCTCTATAATAGTCAACTTAAGGTACAGTACCTTGGTGGTAAGAATTTCCTCTTTGGCGTGATCCTAAGAATAGGAGATATATCGCCTTCGAGTTCGTCAAGTTAAAATTCCAGGAGATATTTGACATGACCCAGGCAGGGACTTCAATATCCTCAAAGCAGCTCTCGCTTTATCTTGGTTATATGTTGATATGGCCCTCTAAGCCCCATAGAGACCCATTAAGATCCAACGAAAGACTAATAATAGTTTCCCGGTTTCTGTCATCTCGCTGTGTACATAATCCCATAGACTCATACCTATTACGCGGCTATGTATCATGGGGTCCTTGATTCCAGATATATCGCGGATATACGTGTTTTCTGGCTGATACGAGATGCTGCGCCGCCTAGGAGGAACCCAGTTGAGGGTAGTGATATCATAGGTGGACAAGAAAGAATTGTGAGTTTTGTGTGAAGAAAATCGTACTACTACTAGGTATCAAATTGCCATGATGCAGTCGAGATTGAGCATGCGATTTTAGCGCGTGGCATTTTAACAATACTAACGAAACTCAAGCCGAGAGATGTCCCAACAATTGCCACGAGAGGCAATAGCATGATTATCGTTGGCCAGCCGGTAGACCAATAGCCAAGAATTCCAACCTACAAGTCGCCATAGCATGCAACATGAATGAATGAATTTGAGAGCGCAGCGTGACAGCTGGACTAGTTGGTCTTGAAACAGGCTGAGCACAAGAGCACAGACAAGAACCATGCGCGTCCATACACACCCTGCGAGTGTGTAAATCTATTTTCGGCATCACGATTGAAGCCGTACAGAATCCGAGATCCTGGTATTTCCTGAGCATCCTAAGAACTACTCAAATCCTAGCTCAATCCTATCTACAGCTTTAGGTTTTCCTTAACAGACATTAGCCCCACAAGCCTTACGCTTTACAACCTAAGAACCGTACTCCCGACTACAGTAGCAGTTTGAATGAGAACCACTTGGCTGGTGAGCTTGCCCATTGTGTCAAACATTTTAGCGCCATGAGACAGATAATGACAGATGAACATTTGCGGCTTACGTTACGGTTGACACGCACCCAAAGCAACTCGTCACACTACTTAAAGTGAATGATACCCGCGATTTATCTCCAAGTATTGGCCTTGGCATAGCATTGTATGAAACTAATTTTGCTTAGATTGCCGACCGGCAGTTTTTGCAGCAGTGACCAGGAGAGTGCTCTGCCCTGGACAGACCCGACATTTGGACCACCTATCTGAAGACTGCATTGGTGGCTGCTGTTTCTCTCACCAAAATATCATACCTAAGTACCTAAGGTAAATAGGTAGGTAGGCACCTTGCAGAAAATGCTGGGGGCTCTCCTTTTACCTTTACATCATCCCAGCAAAGCCCCTAGGTTTGGGACAAGGTTGGCGGCGGCCTAAGGCGTCTTTCGCTTCTCTGGACTCTCGTAATCTGGACTGGGGCCCGGCCTCGTACTCACTTACTACCTACGCTTCCTACCTTAGTAAATTTACCACCTACCTACTGCAGAGAGGAGCGGCCAAGCAGCTGCTGGCTTATCAGTTTCGTTACAGCACTACCACTGCTGCCACCACCACCACCACCGCAACGCAACGCAACGCAACGCAACGCAACGCAACGACCCGGTCTTTAATTTGTTGCCAACTTCTCAACTCGACCTCATCTATCCCTCTTCTGGACTGCTCAGTTCAACACCGGTGATGCTCCACGGTCCACGCCGCCGCCAGTGGCCGACCGTCCCTTGCTCACGACTCGCGTTTCTTTTCCCCGTGCGAGTCGAGCTTGAGCCTGCCCACTTCCCCTGAGCATCTGCCCCAGGCTTCTCCATCGCCCACCATGAATGGGGACCTGAGCCTTTCTCAGGCCCTGGGCGGACTGCGCATCGCCAACCCCGATGATGCTGCTGAAGCTGTTAATACATCCTCAACTTTTCATTCCGGGCCCGACCTGACTACTCAGAATACGTCCCCCTCCGCTTCCACATCAACATCCGCCCTCCCCACCACGCCTCAACCGACTACCACATCCACCACGCCCTCATCCTACGATGCTATCCGTCTCGACCCTATAGATGCCGGCGTCGATACCTCACTTAACGATCCTCGACTTACTCCATCCGCTCAACCACCCGAACTCACTCCCGAACCAAGCCCACCCGCAGGCACTTCTCAGCCATCTCCTCACGTTGAGGCGTCGAGATCCTCCGTTTACGGAATGTCCAACATGCCCGAACCTAGCCCCAACCCCTCCTATCCCGTGAGGGAGTCCAGTCGACGAGACCCTCATCGTTTCAACAACTCAAGCCGGCCAGTCTCAGGTTTAATGTCCAGCGGCAGCCCATTACCACCCCGAAGGAGCTCAAGAGGTATGGGAGTTGGCTACGCATCTGGTCCCGGCGGACCACAGCAGAATCAGCCCTATGCTGGTGACGCGCCTGTTCCTACCAGCAGAGAAGACTGGCAAGAACGTGGAGCGGCTGTGGGAGTCCGTCGAGAAGTTGATGCAAATGGACGTACCGTTGTCCGCCAGGTCAAGAAGGGCGTCCGCGATTTTTCCTTTGGGCGAGTTCTTGGAGAGGGCTCCTATAGTACAGTCTACATGGCGACCGATCGCCAAACTCTCAAAGAATATGCCGTGAAGGTGCTCGAAAAGAGACATATCATCAAGGAGAAGAAGATCAAGTATGTCAACATCGAGAAGAACACACTGAACCGACTCACCGAACACCCTGGCATTGTTCGGTTATACTATACATTTCAAGACGAGACATCACTCTACTATGTTCTCGACCTATGCAATGGTGGAGAGCTTCTGGGTGTCCTGAAGAAGACAGGCACTTTCGACATTGAATGCACCAGGTTCTACAGTGCACAAATACTCGACGCCATCGACTATATGCATTCTCGAGGTGTTATTCACCGAGATTTGAAGCCGGAAAATGTGTTGCTCGATGATCAGATGCATGTCAAGATTACGGATTTTGGAACTGCTAAATTGCTCAAAGATCCTCGCGAAGATCCATCAGCCGCATCAGCTAGTAGCGCACCAGATCCAGGAAAGGATGACGACAGCCGTGCAGCATCATTCGTTGGCACTGCTGAATATGTGAGTCCTGAGCTTCTTACACACAAGAACGCCTGTAAGGCTAGTGACTTATGGGCATTTGGCTGCATTGTATACCAGCTTTTGGCTGGCCGGCCCCCCTTCAAGGGAGGCAGCGAGTACCTCACATTTCAAAAGATCGTAAACCTCGAATACGAATTCCCTCCTGGTTTTCCGCCAGCGGCTCGAGATCTCGTCGAGCGCTGCTTAGTTCTTGAACCAGCTAGACGACTTACCGTTGAGCACATCAAGAACCATGAATTTTTCGATGGACATCCATTCGGAAAAGGACTCTGGAGGAGCAAGGCACCTCGTCTACGCCCATACATACCACCGCCGCAAGAACCTCAAGTGATCCAGCTTAATGGCTTTTCCAGCTCGCCTAACACAAGGCCACCCCCCCCACCGCAGGCGACCCCTTCCAACGGGAGTAACCGGCCATCTAGAATAATAACAGAACTCCCTCCTCCTACACAGCTTGACATCGAATGGTCGCCTGTGTTGACTAAGAATAACGAGCGTATTCTCAAGCTGGGTGACCTCATGGTCGTCTCGACACCATTGCCTTCAAGCCCTCACGGAAAAGAACCAGGAGAAGGACATAAGAAGTTGTCTCGTTTCTTTATCGGAAGTACTACTAAGAAGCGTCAGCGCCTGGTCATGATCACATCAAGTGGTCGAATTGTGCTCGCCCCGGCCGGTGGGGAGGAAAAGAGAGCAAAGCAAGAGCTGTCTCTCCTCGGTTCCGATTGCACCTGGAAGACACAAGTGGACGCTAAAGGCCAAACAGTCTGGTGTGTTAATACGGTAAGCAATCTTTGTTTGGTCCTTTGTCATCTTTTGGCCAGTATACTGATCATTGTCTGAAGGGAGGTCACCACTATACTTTCGAAGAGGCCAAGTCTTCATCCAACCCCCTAGAAGGCGGCTCTGCTGCCGCTGACTGGATCGAATGTCTCGAGAGGGCAAGAGACATGGCCCTCTCTCAAAACATGACCACTTCCTACGGCGGCGATAGTGGATTTGCCGACATGTCGTCCCAAGTCTCAAGTCCATCGAGTACGTTAGGAGGACCAGGAAACTACTCGGAGGGCTTTGGCATAGGCGACCGACAGGGACGGAACCACCTGAGTAAGAGTCAGGGGAACACTGAAGATCCTGCACCAAAACGCAATCGTTTCAGCAAGAGACAATCGAGGAATGGACTGGGCTCGGCATTCTGAGGGTCCTTCAACTGAGAAAGCGTGCGAAGAAGCTTGTCTATTGTCGAGTTGCGGATTAAAGTAGTCGAATCCTTCCGGATATTTTGCCTCTCATCGATCACATTCAGTACGTTCATGGCATCGAGAGCGCGGCGTCTTAATTACGGGGTTTATTCATCTGAGCGGACTGCAATGCAATTTTTTTGGGGTGCATTTTGTTTTGAACGTTGGTGGAAGGATGGGCACAGCCGCCACATGGTTGTTGTTTGATGAGCTCCAAAAACTAGAGCTTCTAGATTTGAAGAAGCTCAATTCGTGCTACCAGATAGGTTCATACAAGTGTCAGAGAGCAGGCTTGCTAGTATTCTGTATGCTCTCGTGTTAAGTGTGGGGAGACGACAGCCACAGAATCGTGACTGGAGGACAAGTGTGAAGATACAGCATGTTCGAGTGTTGTTTACTCGAGATGGGAAGCAGTGGAGTGTCTGGTGAATAAGGGTGGGCTCAGCGCTGTGACACTGGATCAACTCCAGCTGCTCCTGACAGCTACGCCGACCTATATGTATGGATTTTCGTTCAAGGAAAGACCAGTAACCAATGTAATGGCTGTAGGTAGATGCGGAAGTATAGTTCAAAGATGAGAGCTGGGGCGCTCACTGTCCTGCGACTTACTGATCTATGAAGAACTGATGGACGGAGACATGCCATCCGGTCTTTGATCAGGCCTAGGAAACCCTATCGAGAGCTGCGGAACTGGTTTATGACTGGTACCGTTCAGAGACATCAGCTTTTCCTTACATATAATATGATATTCACTTACAAAGAGGACTAGGTATAGTACCTACCTACGACGGTGCTTGGGCGCTGCCATTTCCATTCCATTCCATTTCCGCCTGACCACGTGACTGGATGACTAAGGAGGACCGCCGTTTTCTCGCGTCGCATCGCATGCGTCGCGACACGATCAACCAAATTCTACCAGCCGACGCCTACCGAACCCCAACACAAGTCTTTGAAACTCTCGGTGAAATGCAGCCTCAGTATCGCGCTTATGCGCAACAGGTTCCGCAACGGTCGCCTCATGCGGCGAATCAGCGACGTGGTGGAATTGGTGCGTTCTGACTATCATTTGCGCAACCCAACCCTCCCATCTACCTAACTGCTAACATGAACATTCTCACAGGTCCTATGATGTCCTCAGGACCTCACCCTTCAGTTCCTCTCACCCAGGCACAACTCGCTCAGCAGCAACAGGCTCAGGCTCATGCCAGCGAGCTTGCTAAGCGACGTAGTCGAAAACCGACCGATAAAAATATCCCCGAAGGAGTGGAGGATAGCATTATTGATACAGGTGGTGTTCAAAGATACAAAGATCTACGGGATATTGAGCGCCGACTTGATGCTACCATCACGCGAAAGCGCCTGGATATAGTTGACTACACCAGCCGTGGATCCAAGGTTTGTCCAACATGCATGCAGGACCTTTGTTGGGAGACATTGACTAAACCACGGTCTAGAGATACAAAACACTGCGAGTTTGGATCAGCAACACGGTCGAGGAGCAGGCGTGGCAGAGCGACGGATTGAATCCAGATTCGTTCAACTTTGACTCCACCACGGAGGCGTCATACCGAGTCAAGATTGAAGGCCGCCTGCTTGACGACGAAGATGAGGAGACGGAACAACCTAAGAACCAGGAACCAGCCGTAGAGGAAGGAAAGGAGCCAGACGAGTCCGCCCCAAAGGCTAAAACACCAGAGAAACCCCGATTCTCGCACTTCTTCAAATCTTTAACAGTTGACCTCGATCGATCCCGATTTCGAGCAGGCTCCGAACAGACAGTCGAATGGAAGAAGCCTGATGCATCAGTCCGAAATCAAACCGCGACTAACCTTCCTGATGCTGCTGATTTCGACGAGTTGACGTTCTCGAGAAAGGGAGACGAAAACCAGAACATTACCATCAACCTATTTCGCCAGGAGACCCCAGAGAGATACCAGCTCAGCCCGGAGCTCGCCGATGTTGTTGATATGAAGGATGCTACTCATCAGGAGGCGGTGATGGGTCTCTGGGAGTACATCAAGCTGCTTGGACTTCAGGAAGATGAGGAGAAGCGGAATTTCCGATGCAACGAGCCCCTCAAGAAGGTTGGTCAATACGAGTATATTTGTGATAAAGCTTTAACACATGCATACAGGTTATAAGGCAAGGCGACATCGGGCACATACCTCTCCTCAATGAGTATGTGCAACAGCACCTGCGACCTCTTGAGCCCATCCGGCTGCAATATACCATTCGAGTTGACGAGGAATTCCACAAAGACCCCCAGCCTACGATCTATGACATTCAGGTTCCAGTTGATGACCCTCTGCGCGACTCGCTACTACCTCTGCTCAATAACCCGCAGTACATTGCGATGCTCAAGGAGGTAACTGGACTTGACGACCAGCTTGCTCGGGTTGTCCAGGCCATTGCCGTTTCGAAGGCCAAACATTCCTTCTTCGAGTCGCTTGGCAAAGATCCTACCAATTTTATCAAACACTGGCTGAGCTCTCAAAAGAGAGACCTCGAGGTGATTATGGGAGAGGCACCAAGGGGAGGCGGAGAACACGCATCGGGCGATGAGTGGCGCCGTGGTGGAAAAGATAGCGTTTGGGCTACCCAGAATGCTCGCGAAAGTGTCAACGTTTTGCTTTCAAAGCAACGTTAAGCATACACCTGAATACTGTTGACACGCCAGGATGGCGATATCGATGCAGCATTAGGAGTTACAGAGTTTGTGTCATGTTTAGTTGACTGCACACAGGGAACGAGGGGCGTTGGGGGTGTCTTTTTGTATAATAATATCATGAACCAAGATCGACGGAATGACATGCGTGTCCTGGTGCAATCAATGCCACTGTCAGGAGTATTTAAGATAATGTAGGGTTAAAATAAAACGAAAGGGCAAGTCATACAATGCCATCGTGGTGACTCTTTGGTCTCGTGAGTCGCTGTCGCGTGAGAAAGTAGTGAGAACACCGCATGGGTGCAAAAATGGTATAGCGAGAAAATATTAACCAGAACAGGAGAGTACAACAACACACGGGCAGTTACCGTTGAGGAGGGACGGGAACTGGCGGCATGTTGCGAATTTGCTTGATCAAGAATTCTCTCTCGTCGATGAATTGCTCGTCGTCCGTCCGATCCTCGAGGAAATGAGAAAGGAAGGTCAAAAGCTTATCGCGATTCATGAGGAGAATTTTCTGAACGGCAATAGACTTGTGCGGATTGGCAACAAAGACCTTGAATACGTGGAAGCCCTCGTACTGAACCATTTTCCTATCATCGCGCAGCAGGTTCATGCATATCTTGAGGTGTTCCCCACGATCAACATAGGCAGTCATGACGCTATAATTGGAGCGATCAAGCAAGATCTCACCAAGGAGCTTTATGGATTGACGCTTGGTCACATAGCTGTTAGATTGAACCAAGATGTTGTTGTACTTGTCGAAGAAGAGGTCAAAGTTTGCGGACAAGTATCTTGGAACGAGATCCTTATGGCGTGTCAGGAGTTCCTATACGACAATTAGTGCATGCAAGCATTTAAGATATGTTAATCATGGCCCACTCTGAATGTGGTGAAAGCATCTGCTGCCACCTCGAAGGAGCTCTTATCAACCCAGTCGAAGAATCTCCAGAACACGCCTCTTCCACTCTGAGGTCGGTCACGATCAATTGCATTTAGGCCCTTGGAACTCGAACCCGGCTCGTCTCCATCGTCGTATAGAATGATTGCGGCTGCTGCCTCGTTCTTCAGCAGTTCTCGTAGAACAGAACCCGCTGGTGTGGCGCTCTCTTTGTGGTCATATCCGCGACACAGCTCAACGAGCACCTGAGGTCGGTTGCATACAACGTATGATAAAGCAAGAGGATCACTCTTAGGGGCGGCGGTGGCGGGACGGAAGCGGAAGACGTAGGAGAATATGACCTGTGTGTCTTTTCGTGACTCAAAAGGGAGGCGAAACAGGTTGACGGCGAGAAGGTGGAGGAGATCTTCGTCGATAAGACCAGTCACCAGTTGTAAGATCTGCTCGGGGGAGGTGTCGGCCTCTTGCAAGATGTCTTAGCCATACGATCGATCAGGGGAACCGTTCACAAGGAATGAATAAGGAAGCAGCATACCAGGAGTACCCTGTAGGATAGTTTTCATTTGGCCCAGAACTCGAGCAAGCTCTTCAGCCTTTCGGGGTTAGTGTTGAGGTTTGAATAGATGTGATATGACTGCTACCTTGGATGGGCCTTGTGGCCCCTCAAGCTTCAAGACATGTTCGCGTGCTTGCTTTGGTAGATCGGCAACTGTGCGTGTCCGGGTTCTTCCAAACAGGAAAGACATAGCTCGAGGTCATATAGCGAATGAATTGGAAAGAATGAAGAAGTCTTGCAGCGACACAAGCAAGAATCTATCACCAATCGAAGTGGTGTTTGCGTAGAGTGAGTTGCTGGGATGCAACTGGCGGATGGTCTTGCGACGTCAGGCTTGTTATCGATAGTGTTTGGGCTTCAGAGGATCGAATAGCGGAGAGTAACCCTGCTGGGCACAAAGTTCCAAGCTTCAGCCCAGACATAGTGGGGTCATAGTAGATTACCTCTAGGTAGTGGTTTCCATAGTAGGTACTTTATGCCAATCATCATCATCATCTCCCACCATCTCCATCCCCTCAAATAGATCAATCCAGTCCTCCAATCTTTCTCGAAGAAGCCACTCCAAGTCCCAAGATTGATCAGAAATCAAATCATTGTCGCCATTCCATAAGTACATGTCCGCTTCAACTACGCTCTTGACATCGTCGTGATTAACCCGTGAGACTTGGACAGTATGGATTTGGCAAATCTCACCTTCGGAATCGTCAAGCTTCTTCCGCTGTGAGGGTGTTCGCGGCTGCAAGAGATATCCGTTTATGGACGAACCGAGTTCCTTTATCGCGGCTGGGTAATCACGGCCGTGTAATGAGTAGCGGGCGACATTTTCTACTTTAGCTGGATTGATGAGAGCCGTTATTTGGTCGACCTGAGCAGCGTCACCAGTTAAAACCCAGGCGAGAAGAGGTTTAGCGCATAAAGTCCCATATATAAAGACAGGTCTTGGCGTTGTTGCCATGACTGGCCCTAGATGTAGTTGTTATCGTGATGGGTCTCGCAGTTGTTGAGTATGGAGTTGATTGTGTCAAGGGAGAGGAAACAGGATCTGATTTATATACACATAGAGGGCGCTTTTTGGCCATACTGAAAGGACAAGCTTTCTAGTCAAAAGCTTCAAAACAGGCAGCTGCGAGGGAGTTGAAGTATAATCCCGAGATGTGAAAATATATTGTTGTTTGGATTTTAGGTTCAAAGTCCCCTTTGCTCGCCCAAGTCAAGATGTGTAGATTGTAGATCAAGTTATCGTGGTGTAGGTAGTGACGGCGTCGTAACAGATGCGTCCATCTCGACTCGGATGGAGAAGTCCTGTGAATTGGTGTTTTTGATTTCCTCAATCTTACAAAAAATGAGTCGCGGATATATCTTTGGCTAAGGTCGGAAGGGGACGTTTGTGAGTGACAAAATGAGCTATGAAAATAAGGTAAAATCTGCCTAAAATTCTACTATCGACCTGACATCAGATGTGCAGCTTATTCTGTCAGCCTAGGTACTCTCTACCTCAGTGGAGTGGAGAGGAGGGGTTCAGGTCCCGTTGGCCCCTATAATACCTAGGTACCTCTCTCTACGTCGCGCAGCCAGACGCGGGGCACACATTTCACCCCACCTCCGATCCCGTCGCCCTTGACTCACCCACCATCGCGAGGCCCTTTTCTCAAATCTGCCCCTCCATCAACCATTTGTCGACTTTCAAGGCTTTCCGGTGAGTCAGTCTCTGATGCTTCCATTATTAAAACAAGGCCACGCCCCTTCTCTGGTTTTTCACTCCATGCAAAGCCCTTGACTAATCCTTATCGTCAGTCACCATGTCGATCGATTTCCCCAAAGAAGAGGAGGCCATCATCGAAAGATGGCGCGAGATCAATGCATTTCTTCGACAGGTAGAACTGTCTGAAGGCCGCCCTCGCTATACCTTCTATGATGGGCCTCCTTTCGCAACCGGTCTGCCCCATTACGGGCATCTTCTCGCCTCTACCATCAAAGATGTCATCCCTCGCTACTGGTCCATGAAGGGCTTTCATGTTGAGCGTCGTTTTGGTTGGGATACACACGGGCTTCCCATCGAGCACGAAATCGACAAGAAGCTGGGAATTTCTGGAAAGGCTGCCGTAATGGAGCTTGGTATCGCCAAGTACAACGAAGAGTGTCGGTCCATTGTCATGCGCTATGCCACCGAATGGCGACACACTATCGAGCGACTGGGACGTTGGATCGATTTCGACAATGATTACAAGGTAAAGAGTCTTATCAAACATGAAGTCACTCCAGATTACTGACACCTTCCCTAACAGACCATGGACCCCAAGTTCATGGAGTCCGAGTGGTGGGTGTTCAAGCAGCTGTTCGACAAGGATCAGGTCTATCAGGGCCACCGAGTTATGCCTTATTCTACTGTGCTCACTACTGCCCTGAGCAATTTTGAGGCCAACCAAAACTACCAAGACGTCACTGACCCTGCGGTTGTCGTCACATTCCCCCTTGTTGACGATCCTGAAGTTAACCTGCTTGCCTGGACAACCACTCCCTGGACATTGCCATCGCATCTCGGTCTTGCTGCCCACCCCGACTTCGAGTACGTTAAGATTTTGGATGAGAAGACTGGAAAGACTTTCATTCTTCTTGAGAAGCTCCTTGGAACCCTGTACAAGGACCCCAAGAAGGCTAAGTTCAAGAAGCTTGGAACGGTCATCGGTAAGGACATGTTGGGGTGGAAATACACCCCTCCATTCGACTACTTTTACGAGGACTACAAGGATATTGCTTTCAGGGTTCTGAACGCAACTTATGTTACAGATGATAGTGGTGTGGGCATTGTTCACCAGGCGCCGGCCTTCGGTGAAGACGATTACAACGTCGCTGTTGCTGGAGGCATCGTTACCGAGAAGCGACCACCTCCTGACCCCGTCAACGACACCGGCCACTTCACCGACCGAGTTTCTGATTTTAAGGGCATGCATGTTAAGGAAGCCGATAGGCACATCATAAAGCACCTCAAGAATGCCGGCCGCATCGCCAACGAGTCCCAACTGAAGCATTCATACCCCATGTGCCCTCGCTCGGATACCCCCCTTATTTACAGGGCCGTCCCCTCCTGGTTCATCCGTATCCCTAACATTGTCCCCGACATGCTCAAGAACATCGAGGACTCTCACTGGGTTCCATCCTTTGTCAAGGAGAAGCGATTTGCTAGTTGGATCGCCAACGCTCGCGATTGGAATGTCAGCCGAAACCGTTACTGGGGTACTCCCATCCCTCTATGGGTCAGTGATGATCTGGAAGAGCGAGTGTGTGTTGGAAGTGTCCAAGAACTCCGTGATCTGAGTGGATATGAGGGTGACCTTTCTGATCTCCACCGCGATAAGGTTGATCACATCACTATTCCCAGCAAGATGGGTAAGGGGCAACTGAAGCGTATCGAGGAAGTATTTGACTGCTGGTTCGAGTCTGGAAGCATGCCCTATGCCAGTCAACACTACCCCTTCGAAAATGTCGAGAAGTTCAACCAGTCTTTCCCCGGAGACTTCATCGCCGAAGGCTTGGATCAGACCCGTGGATGGTTCTACACTCTGACGGTGTTGGGTACTCACCTGTTTGGCAAGTCGCCATTCCAGAACTGTGTGGTCAATGGCATTGTGCTTGCAGAGGATGGTAAGAAGATGTCGAAGCGACTCAAGAACTATCCCGATCCTTCTATTGTCATGTCCAAGTATGGCTCTGATGCTCTTCGACTTTACCTCATCAACTCACCTGTCGTCCGAGCCGAGCCACTCCGATTCAAGGAGTCCGGTGTAAAGGAGGTCGTCCAGAAAGTTCTTCTGCCGCTGTGGAACAGTTATAAGTTCTTCGAGGGTCAGGTTTCCCTCCTTAAAAAGGTTGAAGGCGTTGACTTCACCTGGGACCCTAAACTTGAATCTAGCAACAGCAATGTCATGGACAGGTGGGCTTTGGCTGCCACTCAATCTCTTCTCGCCTTTGTGAACGTGGAGATGAATTGTGAGCCCCCTATTCCTACATTTCTAAGAGTATTGTTAATTTAAACATCGACAGCCTACAGGTTATACACGGTTGTTCCCAGGCTTCTAGGCCTTATTGACAATACGACAAACTGGTACATTCGTTTCAACCGAAAGCGACTCAAGGGCGAGAACGGCCTTGACGACACTCTTCACGCCCTGAACACCCTCTTCGAGGTGTTGTTCACTTTGTGCCGTGGACTGGCACCTTTCACGCCTTTCCTCACTGACAACATCTATCTCAAGCTCCTACCCCACATTCCTAAGGAGCTTCAGGGTGACGACCCCCGAAGCGTGCACTTCCTGCCATTCCCCGATGTTCGGGAGGAGTTGTTTGACAAAGAGGTTGAGCGACGTGTCGGTCGCATGCAACGAGTCATTGAACTTGCTCGTGTATCGCGTGAACGCCGCACCATCGGACTGAAGCAGCCTCTCAAGACCCTTGTGGTCATTCACTCCGACCCCCAATATCTTGAAGATGTCAAGTCTCTTGAGAAGTATATCAGCGAAGAGCTGAACGTGCGGGATCTGGTACTTTCCAGCGATGAAGCGAAGTATAACGTCCAGTATAGCGTCACTGCTGACTGGCCTGTTCTTGGAAAGAAACTCAAAAAGGATATGGCACGTGTCAAGAAGGGCCTTCCTCTTCTTACCAGCGAGCAAGTCCAGGGTTATGTCCGTGATAAGCACATTCTCGTCGATGGCATCCGCCTGGAAGAGGGCGATCTGGTTGTGCGCCGAGGTATCAAGGAGGATGAGTCGTCAAAGAACTTGGAGATCAACACTGATAGCGACGTCCTCACCATTCTGGACGCGGAGATCCACCCCGAATTGGCAGCGGAGGGTTTGGGCCGTGAGATCATCAACCGTGTGCAGCGCCTTCGAAAGAAGGCAGGTCTGGTGCCAACAGACGATATCAAGATGGAGTACAGAGTCATTGCTGATCCTGAAGATGTTGGTTTGTCTGGTGCATTCAAATCACAGACTCCTGCGTTCGAAAAGGCCTTGCGCCGGCCCCTAGAAGAGGCTGGAACCGAACCTCAAACCGAAGGTCTTATTGCAGAGGAAGAACAAGAAGTTCAACAGGCAACATTCTTGCTGAGATTACTAAAACTGTAGATTGCTCAGATTTAGAACTGTGTAGAAATGATCAATAAAAAAAAGATGGATTGTGAGTTTAGTATTTATCACGGTTCTATAAACAAGTGCGTCATACTTTTTTGGATGCTGCCTGGAGAAAAAAAATGTCAGAATGCCGCCATAGAGCAGGGGCATAAAAACTATACGTCATACCAGATAACAATCCTTGAGCTTCATGAACTCTTTGGCACACTTGTCTTTATAGACAGCGTTGTAGTCGGTGACAATACATTTGCCATAAGCCGTGGCCTGTCATAGAATATTAGGGTTTGGTACGAACATAGACGAAATTACATACCTCTACAGAGCATTGAGAGGCTGCTTTGGCAAGTTTTTGAATTGGGCGAGTCCTTTGTTGATTCATGTTGGCTTTGTGAAGTGTTGGAGATGTGCGAAGATCTGGGGTCTAGTTGCATTTGGTAAATGGTACAGTGTCAAATAATAATCTAATAACACGGTGCAGTTGTACGCCTCATTGAGGCGCCATCAGCCATCAGCCACCCACTTTACACGTCAAGCTCCATTGTCTGGTTAGTATCGCGACCGCGCAAATTCGCGTGTGTTTTCTGTTGGATCTCGGATTGCGCTTTGTTTGGATACTACCCAAACCACCACGCCCTCGTCGAATACGATTGTGCAGTTGTGAATAGCGTCGCCCTCGTTGATTTCCCATCTCATCTTTTCTCGAATTAATATCGCACAAGCATTAGACACAACTCAACTTGAAGTTTACTTTGGCAACCAAACAAACAACAGCAGCACACATCTGCTCGCGCTTCACTGCACACCGACATCCTGACTATGGGTCAATGACGGATGTGGGCAGCTCGCCAATAATTTTCTGTCCATGTCCTCCGATTTCTCGCGCCAGGGCTCAAATGCGACTTCACCAGCAGCATCGATGTCGCCGGCTGCGCAGAGAGCAGTCTCACCGTCGGACGATGGCCGCTCAAGCAATGCCAGTCGGGCACCCTCACAGGACCCATACTACTCCAACGAAGGTCCGTATCATTAATGCGACACATTTTCAACCTGATATTGACCCAAGTGCCTAGAAATCGCTGTGTTGCACGCGGTGGTCGTCGCTGCCCAGGAACTACTCGACTCAGCTCCTGAACCAAAACCTCTTCCCGCTGCTGCGCTCTTCAAGGCATACGATGCTGTTCTCCCAACTTACGGAATCGATCCCGATTCAGACCACCATCTCTCGACTTTTGTTTTCCGGGTGGGCGGTGAGCGAGGCGATGGCAGCTTGCTTAATAAGTTCCAAACTATCCTCAATCGAATGGGAATTGTCTTAGAATTTGGAGACAATACTGATGTGTCTCTCCGTACCTCAACCTCTACGTCCCCTGCAGTATCTTCGTCGAGTCGCCAAAGCCATTCGGTCTTGCGACAGACAACAACTTCACAGAAAGGCCAACAAAACGGCCATCCCACAACCGGAGTGAGAGTTTCACAATCGCCATCTTCACCTTCACCTTCACCGTCAGTCTCTCCACCAGAACCACAGCCTCATCAGCAAGATGAATTGGAATATTCCGAAACTGATGAAGAGGATGATGGATATGAGGAAGTTCGAAAGGCTGTGGTGTCTTCTGCTATGAACCGCTGGCGCTCCCTGGTCGCAAGCCGCCGAGTACAGCCTGCACAACGGATACCTTCTTTTGCAAGCATTCCTGAAGAAGCTTCTGCTGATGTGAGAGACTTTGAGGCTCAACCTCATCCTTTTGAAGATTGGCCGCCTGTCACTGGACATCAAACAGTAATGTCCCAAGTAACGTCCCAACAAGTCAATGGGGTTGAGTCAAACACTCAAAATTCTGTCAAGGAACCAACAAATACACACTCAAGGCCAATATCTTCTCAATCATTTATGCATCGACCTTTATCTGTTCTCAGCAATGCCATTCGGTCTACGACTTCTCTGATACAGGGAAATGGACCTCAAACCGAGCATGTCGACGAGCCTTCGCAACACGATATCGACGACCCTCAAACCCCAGTTGAGGACCCCCCCGAAAGAGCTGAGGAAATGGAAGAAGTACCGTCTCATCATGCGCACGTTCAAGCCATATCAGAAATCCATTCTCCAACAATAGCCGCTCGATCTAATACAGTAACTAATAATGAGGGCACAATTGTCCACCATCCTGCACCCCAAGAGCGCTCTGAAATCACAACCTCCCATCAGGAGCCCGCCGCCGAAGGAGGCCCTTCCACGCCTGACCAGCAGATAGATTCGGAAAGAGAACACAGTCGGCTTCTCAAACGGGCCAGTAGGGCTCGTGAGATCTACCTTGCAAGCAAAGTCTTTAACCACTGGGCCGACCGCACTGCACGTCGCCTTGAACGAGATGCCGTTGCGAGACGACATATGATACGGTTCCGCTATTTTCGATCCTGGAGTCAAGCCCCTGCACTCCGTGAGCCGACTACCGATCACATGAGGGCAGCCGTTGTCGTGAAGAAATGGCAACGTGTTGTCGCCCAGGAGAAGAATCTACAAGCGGCTGCAAGAGCGGCTGTTCGGGCTTATGAACTGAACAAAATCCAGCGAGTTCTAGATCGCTGGTCTTGCCACCGACTCGAACATCTCGGCCGCCAAATGACGGCTTCACGTAGTAGAACAGGGGCCGTCTTAAAATGGCTCTCGCAAGCTGCTCATGAGGGGGCTCTGAGCCAAGCCATACGCACCCAAGCCAGCCTGCGGCTTCAAGTGGACGCCATTCATCGATGGCAAGATCATACTCCAAGGGAAAACCAGCTATGTAACACGACCAGACGGATCAGAGACATTCAGTACTCATTCACCTACATACGTGAATGGTGGGATCAGGTTGAGATAAGTCGAAGGGCAGCCCTGTATCGCCAGCAAGCAATGATTGAGAAGGCAAACTTTGCTTTTGACCAATGGAACTTAAGGGCAAGAGCCCAGGCTTTCCAATGGAGACGCGAGTATGTCCAAGTTGAACGAGCCTTCGACCAATGGTTTCAGTGTGCTGAACAGGATGCCAACATGAACCGAAGAACTGAGGGATACTATGAGGAACAAGCCATGATCAAGGTTCTAGGAAATTTCCGTCGATTTCAACGCGATTCAGCACACATGTCACGCCTGGAAGATCGAGCTCAACTTTATCTTGGGGCTACTACATTGTTGCGAGTATTTGATCGAACGATCAAGAATCGTAGGGATCAAGACAAGCAGTATGTGAAGAGGTATCTGATGGCTAGGTATACACAAGTCTCCTCTGCTCGGAAAAAACGTAACTTCTTTGCTGCCATTGATCGGTGGAGAGCGCTGGCCAAAGAGGATCGAGCACAAGATGAACTGGTACGAGAATTGCCAGCCCAGAAAGAATCACAGCAGGTCATACTGGTTATTGATGCCTGGAAGCATCAGGCAGACTCAGATCAAAGGCGTATGCAAGAAGGAAGATTACGGCATGCGGAGGAATGGCTAGAAGCATGGATGGCGTACACAGTCGACCTTGAGCGGCAAGACACAGAAGCCTGGCAACTTTGGTCAGCAGACAAACAACATCAATCCCTCAAATCTTGGTCAATTGCGTCACTGCAACAAAGTGGGCAGGGTCATACAGCAATAGAAGTTCGAAAGAAGCACGAACGCGAGAGACGCAACCGCGTCTTACAATATTGGCGTCAACGGAACGATAGCATTCGATCCATACAGCTTGGATCTCGTCCACAGCCGCATTCAGTATCGGCTGCGTGGCCACGCGGGAGCTGGAAAGCGATGTATGGGAGGCGATCAATAACCAGTCGCAATGATAGGGCCTATGATTACTCCAGTACACCACTTGAGACACCAACTAGATGGACCGGACAGCCATTCTCCATGTCGACCATATTGCCGCCAGGATCGATGGCGCCGCTTCGAGAGGCGGATGAGAATGACGCGGCGTTTTCGTTGGCTGGCGACGAGGATGATGTTGAGTTACCAGCCTCGCCGTCTTTAAGGCCTGCTTCACGAGGACCTGGGCAGTTTTCAACTCTGCCATCAACAACTCCGATGGCGCCAGTACCCTCGCATCTTGAGCGAGATGACCAGAGACCCGACGGCGGGTTGGATCAAGATCTTGCAGGCAGAACAACGCAACACCGTTCTCGAGTGGCAAGATTCGAAGCCCCGCAAGTGGCACCGGAAATACCGAGACTGGTGGGGATATCTGAATCTGTAGGCCCTGGCCGGCGTGAATCGTCGCGGCGGCCACTGATTACGACGAGATCTTATGGGTTCAGACCTTCCAATGGACGTCCCCTTGGGCCTCAGCCCTCTTCTCCGGAGCCGAGTTCCCCAGCGGTGAACAGCAAATCTGTTGGTGCGAGGCCATCTGCCTCACGATTTGGACTTCCACGGCAAACTACTAAGCTCACACCAGCAACAAGATCTGTGCGTATCCAATCACCGAGACCTTTCTCGGCTACACCACAAACTCTGCCACTGGGAGCGCCAAGAAGCGACCAATTACGTGGACGTGTGAGCACAAATCAATAAGTCTGCCCACAAATGTGGCTGTAGGTATATACATAAGGGAGGAACATGTGTGAAACTGGCTCTAGCGGTTTGAAGAAAAGAGTAGGGTTGGCTATGGATGATCTGGATGTGTTTCTCTAACGTTGGATGACTTGTTTGATAAAAAGGATACCCCTTTCTGTTAGTATTATATGTGGATGCATAGCGGCACTGTGCTGATGGCGTTGGACAAGCAATATTTATGACATTTTCTCATCCACAAGGACTAGTCGTCACTTACAAGAGCTTACTTGCGTAGAAGCAAATGTCCTGAGGAGCTTATCTCGAGAGATGAGTATCTCTGGGCGTTTGTAAGTAGTAGTGATGAATCTTGCAGATGGTGGGCGGGTGACATGTTCCCTGCATTGAAAGATGCATGTGCTTTTCCCAGGGTTAGTTATGGTTATCTTCCTGGCTATGCGCGGCATTTTTAGCCCAGAGGTGTATTAATTAGCCTCGTAATCGCCATCTCAATGGCCAAAATTTGTCTGGATATGTCGATTCATAAGGCGCTCTAGGGTCCTGGTGGTATTCATATATCGTCATGGGTTCCTGCCCGTGCATAAGTCGGGGTGTGGGGGCTAAAGTTGGAAGTTTGGGGGGTCACGTCACCTCCAATCTCGCTGGGGTGCTCCGTTTATTACATTGACTGTGGTGACCTGCTTTCCATAGCTACCTCACGCCGCCAAGCCTCTCAACTTTTCTCCTTTGCGCCCAAGCTCAGCGCCATCATAATTCCCTAGAGATGCGCGCCAATTATTCTCCTTAATAGTATGAAGGCCGTCTTGCCAGGCAACCCACGCTCGAGGCTCCAAGGGTTGGCCTCGGGTTATTGGGACTCCCGACACATCAATGTAAGTGCACAGTTGTACTGCTGAGCTCCGAACTCAGCTGATGAGGGGATGTTGCATAGGTATACATCACAGGAAGCGCCTTCGCGATCCTAGAAGGATCCCACGGCATTCTACAAACTGTCTATGACGAGGGTGAACAACCGCTCGAAGCTATCGCATTTGACGAAGCGACAGGCAAGATTGCTACCTGCACATTGGCCGAAGTTCGCGTGTATAAGCCATTTGGGTCGCGCGAAGACGCTTTGAAGGTTACAACTCCCGACTTCAAGAACATTATCAAGGATATGAACTCACGGATTTGTTAGTGGGCCCTCGAATCGACCTTTGACATTCCCTATCCGAACCTCGACGACGTGCCATGTACATTATCTTGGGGCAGCTCCGAGGAGCTTCTACTCGCCACACAATACCTTTCCCTTTTTAATACCAAAGCCGAACCGAGGTGTCTCTGGCAAAAGAACCTACCGAGCACCGCTAAGTATGCCTTGCTGTCATACGACTCAAGATACATCGCCTCGACTGGCCATCATGACCACTTGATCAAGGTGTGGCGTAGGCTGAATTTCGGTGCCGACGAAGTCCGATTCGATCTTACTTACCTTCGACATCCGAATATTATAACATCTCTGCGGTGGCGCAGGCCATTTCACGTGGAACAGGCCTCCGACAATGTTCTGTATACCATATGTCTCGATAAATGCATCCGGATATGGACCCCGACCGACACAGCCGATGGGAAGCATTGGCAGCTATGGGGCCAAGTAGATGTTTGTGCGCCGTCACAAGAGAATCCGAATGGTTTAGATATGCGCTTCGCCCTGGTTCTTGATGGACGAGACTTTACAGCTTCGGTGGAACAAGCGGTACAGGCGCGAATGTCTGATGACTCGAATACCGACGACCCTGTTGCTCTCGATCATTTAGTCGCAATCGCAACGAAAAATCCAGAAATCTGCATAGCTCTAGATGGAAAAGGAATCATGTGCGCATGGGCTCTCGAGAATGTCGGCAGTAGTACTGCAAATACACCTACACTCTTCAAAGTGGCACAGGTCAAGGATGTCCATTTCGAGCTTCTTGGTAACTTTTTGCCAGTCCAAGATACGCCCCACACCGAGATACAGACATACTGTGACAAGGAGAGTGGTAAAGTCCACTTTATGTTGCATGCGTTTGATGGAAGGATAGGCGTATTCACTGGAAGCGTTGCCGATCTATTTGACCCCATGACCAACGATCGGCGCCTGGCCTTGCAAACCATTTGGTCAGGGCATTCGACATCCATTACCAAGATTGTTCGAAACTTCAGTGGACGGGCGGTAGTCTCACGGACACGAGATGGCGAGAGTATTGTATGGAGACATCTTTTGAGCCCACGAGATAACTCAAGCCTGACCCTGACACGGGGGAGCGTCATCCCGGAGAAAGGCCACATCCATCGGATATGCGTACTGAGAAAGGGGCGCTTCGTGGTTTTCCTTCGGCATGAGACAATCTCACTTTGGGATTGCAGGACTAGTCGAGCTACTGCTCTTTCGCAATGTGACTATCGGGTGTCAGGAAAACCGCTTTGCCTCATCATTCTGCCTAGGTCAGATGTCAAAAACTACACCGTTGCGCATATTGCGACACTCACGTCCGAGGGACATGGTGTTGTGTGGGAGGTTCAGCTACCTCGGTACTTTGATGATCCAAAAACAACAGCCGGTGCTAATATCGAGGAATTATGCCGCTTTGAACTAAAAGACATAGAAAACCTGGCATACGTGCTTCCTGTTGATCCTGCCGGCTCGCAGCCGATTGTCTCGGGCTTTCTCGATATCTTCGCTCGCGATGTAGCGATATCCTATACACACACAGGCCGTGTGGACTTCTGGACTGCGCGAGTTGACCCGGAACAGCGCAGCGTTGGATGGTTGTCGACGTGTACCACAGAAACCGGAGTTTCCGAGCCCGCACTAGTCAGTGGAAGTACCTTGAAGAAGGCTGCCCTGGTGAACACCTCTCGATCGCAACTCACAATCTGGGACATTGGCGGTGCCCGCCTTGAATATGAGAATAATTTCCATGAACACCAGGTGATACAAGATCTGGACTGGACATCTACACCTGATGCCCAGTCTATTCTTGCCGTTGGTTTCCCTTATCGAATCATCCTCCTTTCCCAAATGCGGTTTGATTACCTCAATAAGGGCCCAGCCTGGGCACAAATTCGCGAGATCAGCATCCGAGAACTCACCCCTCACCCAATTGGAGACTCGACCTGGCTGGGTGATGGTCATTTGGTTATTGGTGCCGGTAACCAGATGTTTGTGCAGGACAGGCATGTCGGGATTTCCGAGTCGATGAAGACGGATCTGCGTCTTCCTCTCCGCAAAGATGGCAAACTGGACTTGTTCCAGGTAGTTCAAAGATTTAACGGCCCTCTGCCAGTCTTCCATCCACAGTTCCTCATGCAATGCATCCTGTCAGGGAAGGCCACCCTTGTTCGACGCGTTTTGGTGGCTTTGCACAAGACATTGAAATACCACATTCAAGGTGAGACACTGGACGACTACCTGGGGATGGACTTGAGCGAGTTTTTTATGCCCGAGGTGAGTGACTGCCAGATTTTGAAGAGGATAACCAACCGTACTAATACGACTGCCTAGCAAAGTCACACCTTGGCCGTTGACAAGTCTCCTGGCGCCTACCTGAATGGAGACCACCCTGATGAAATCAATGATGAAGAAATTTTCACTGAGCAAACTGCAGTATTAATTAATGAAAAGCTACTCACGATCGATATTGTACAACTCTCTGGCCACGAACAGATCCAACTGGCTGATATCATTGAATGTGTTGCCCTTGTTGAGCGGCACCGGCGATCAATGGACGAGAATGGTGCCCGGTTCATGCTATTGTTCCGCCAACATGCCCTCCGCAAAGGACGCACTAATGAGATGCACCTCTCATGGCGTGAGATCAATTGGGCGTTCCACTCCAACAGCCAGGATATTCTGGTAGATTTTGTATCGCGGCAGAATCATGGCAATATGCTGTGGGAGCATGCTCGTGAGAGCGGCTTGTTCATGTGGCTCACTGATCCTATCGCATTGGTACTTGACACTTGAAGTTCATGCACCAGTTATCGAAGCTAACGTTCTGCAGAAATCTCAGTTCGAACTAATTGCTAGAAACGAGTACACAAAGAACGAGGTCAAGAATCCAGTCGACTGCAGTCTTTACTACCTGGCGCTCCGGAAGAAGACTGTCCTTCAAGGTCTGTGGAGAATGGCGAACTGGAACAAGGAGCAAGCAGCAACTCAACGCTTGTTGGCAAACAATTTCGAAGATCCTAAATGGAGATCAGTAGCCCTTAAGAACGCCTATGCTTTACTTAGTAGGCGGCGGTTCGGTAAGGCTTTTTGGAACACCAGCAAGTTCGAAGACTAATTGTGAACAGAGTATGCTGCAGCATTCTTTCTTCTCGCCGACCACCTCCACGATGCTGTTCAGGTTTGTCTGAATCAGCTGAAAGATATGCAACTAGCCATCACGATATCGCGGGTCTACGAAGGCGACGACGGCCCCGTTCTGCGCCGACTACTTCAAGATACAGTACTTCCACTCGCGGCACAAGAAGGCAACCGTTGGTTGGCTGCCTGGGCATTCTGGATGCTTGGCCGCAAGGATGTGGCAGTACGAGCACTTATTGTAAGTCTTGAGCCTATGATGGACCATGCACGAACTTGAATTGACTTGGCTGGCAGACACCCGTCTACACCCTCCTGGAAACGCCTTGTTCGCCGGACATCAAGTCTCGGCTGTTTTTGACCGACGACCCAGCCTTGGTGGTTCTTTACTCACATCTGCGCCACCAAACGCTACAGACTTTGAGAGGAGCATCTAAGATTACCCCGAAAGTCGAGTGGGAGTTTGTCCTGCACAGCGCCAAGCTGTATGACCGAATGGGTTGTGATCTCCTAGGATTAGATATAGGTATGTGCGAGACCATAAGTCTTGAGACATGTGCACTGACCGTTAAATAGTACGTAATTGGGAGTTCCAGAAATCACCAGGGGCAGCTGGCCTTGGTGGAGAGGTCAATCCTCTTAAACTGCTTCGGCGGAGAAGCTCGTTGGTTGTTGCTGACCTACCATCACCAACCCTGCAATTTGACTCGCATAAGAAGACGGTCAAACCACCACCGACAACGTTTGAGGAGCCAGATGCTGGCTCCCTTCTGGATAGTTTCGGGTTTTAATGTGATTGTTTATCGAGGTCACCAAACGAGGCAATGATAAGCTTATGTTAGGACCTTGTGAGTTCAGTTCATGGCTTGGAGTTCAGGCTGGGAAATGGATGGTTGTTTCGTAGAGATGGCACCGCAGACGCAATAGCAAGTATAAGTAGTTGACAGCCCAGCAGCAGTTAAAGCATCTCTAGTTGAATGGCGATTTCCTTTAATTGATCATCTTAACTCCCTAAGTACATAAGTTAAGTACTAACCGAACTACCCGGTAGTACTAACCTATTGTCATGGGTACCGATTGCGGTGTCTCCCCGGCATATCGGAATGTGGGGTTAAGTCGCTTGGTCATCCAAACAGAAGGAACTGAGTACCTACCTACCTAAGTAACTTATCTCACTTGGCCCGACGGCGATCGTTCAACGCGTCTCTAAACATCGCCATTACCCTACCTTCTTCAGTAGCAAAAATGGCGACACGCGTGATCCCAGGGCGCAGTTTCACGCTGCGAGGCGTAGCGACCGGTCTCGCTGTCGGCACCATTATATGCTTCTCAAATATGTACTTTGGCTTGCAGACAGGATGGGTGTCTATCATGTCAATGCCTGCGAGTCTCATGGGCTTTGGCATTTTCAGGCTTCTTGTTCCGCACTTGAGGTTTCCATTTTCCCCCATCGAGAACGTGTTGGTCCAGAGCGTGGCTTGTGGCATGGCCATTATGCCACTTGGATGTGGTTTCGTTGGCGTTGTAGGTCAACCACGGGCAGCATATTAGGTATATCAAGGTACTGGTTCTAACCAAGTGGACAGATTCCGGCATTGAATTATCTTTTAGCTCATGATGAGCAAGGGCCCATCAATCTGAGCACTTGGCAGCTTATAGTCTGGTCCCTAGGACTTTGCTACTTCGGTGTCGTCTTTGCCGTTCCCTTGTAAGCTAAAATATGGGTTCTTTTGGCTTCAAATCTTGCTGATACCCGTCAGACGTAAGCAGGTTATTATCCGAGAACGCCTCAAATTTCCGAGTGGATTCAGCACGGCCGTCTTGATCTCAGTCTTGCATGGCCAAGGCCGGCAGTCTACAAAAGACGAGCTTGACGCTGCTGCCAAAGGCGGCTTTGCAAGCCTTGTGCCCTGTGATGAATCACTTCATCCAGACACCATTGGCCCAGCTGCTACAGATCAAGAGCATCAGCAGAATGTTGACGATGACATGTTGGACAAAGGAGACTGGGCAGCTAACATCAAACTGCTGCTTCTATGTTTTGGTGGCTCCGGACTTTATACTCTGGCTACCTATTTCTTCCCTATCCTGCGCAACCTACCCATCTTCGGATCTGTCGCAGCTCATACCTGGCTGTGGACTTTCAACCCCAGTTTCGCCTACATCGGCCAGGGAATCATCATGGGCACAGAAACGACGCTGCATATGCTGTTCGGTGCCGTTGTAGGCTGGGGAATTTTAAGTCCTCTGGCCAAATCTCGGGGCTGGGCGCCTGGAGACGTGAATGACTGGGAGCATGGTAGCAAGGGATGGATTATCTGGATCTCGCTGGCTATTATGTTGGTGGATGCAATTGTCAGTCTTGCTTACGTTGCTTTCCGTGGCATTCTAACTAGCCAAATGGTTGCTGGGCTGGCCTCCTCCCTACGACGCCGAGTGCAGGAACATGGCGTCTCTGGCTTATGGAAACCTTTAAGCCATGACTATTCGCCGCTCCTTAATGATGATACTAGGCCAACTCAACAACGAGATCAAAATGCTGAACATGACCTTGTCAAAGCCGGTGATGAGGAAGATGCTCCTCCGCACCAGCGAATTGGTGGCCGCATGGTAGGAATTGGCCTTCTTGCTTCAATCGTTCTCTGCATCTTGACTATTCACATGGTCTTTGGTGACCTTGTGCCACTATATGCCACAACCATTGCTGTTCTTATGGCACTGGTGCTAAGCATCATGGGAGTCAGGGCATTGGGCGAGACTGACCTGAACCCCGTGTCTGGCATCAGCAAACTTGCACAGTTATTTTTCGCGCTTATCATTCCCCAGACTCACAAGTCCAGCGTTCTGATAAACTTGATCGCTGGTGCGGTGGTACGTATCTATCTTCCTATTTGAGAACAGTTCCCTGACTTGCTGCAGTCTGAAGCTGGTGCTTTACAGGCTGGCGACCTGATGCAAGACCTAAAGACTGGCCACCTGCTAGGAGCTGCTCCAAAGGCTCAATTCTGGGGCCAGGTCATTGGGGCAAGTGTTGGTGCTGTTCTCAGCGCTTTTATTTATCGTGTTTATACCAGGTGAGTTTCTTGTCACTTCGCAGTTTCATCATCGAACTAGGGCCTCTCTGACTTGACGCAATTGGATAACAGTGTTTATACGATCCCTGGTGATCTCTTCCAGGTACCGACAGCTTATGTATGGATCTTTACCGCAAGACTTGTCACAGGTTCTGGGCTTCCATATCGAGTCAAGGAATGGGCCATTGGAGCTGCAATTTTATTCACAGGCGCCACTGTCACCAGAACACTCGCTATCGGGAAGAGCTGGCGACCTCTGATTCCTGGTGGCATTGCTGTTGCTGTCGGTGAGTCAATTACCTAGGTATGACGCCGATCGAGACTATCGCTGACCTTTAACAAGGCATGTATAACGTCCCATCGTTCACGCTGGCTCGAACAGTTGGCGGTCTATTTGCATGGTACTGGACTCATGTGGCGCGGCGGACGCAGACACCTCTTATCATCCTCGCTTCTGTACGTATTTCGTTCGTTCCATCCATGCCAGTTCCCATCCTAAACTCGCTAGGGTTTCATTCTTGGTGAGGGTTTCCTGAGCATTGTGAACCTCTTGCTGCAGGGTCTGAATATACCCCATCTGTAACCGAGTCGCCTACTGTATGCAATCAATGTAAGTTCCACCCCTCCGAGATCTGCTGTGTGTGGTCAAGCTGACAAGGAGTTTCTACTTCAGCTGCCATGAGTGCTTTCTAGATCCACCTTCAGAATCTGTCCAGGACGCCTTGAGGACCAAAGCTCGAGCATTGTCATCAGCGGCTGCGAAAATGATCTCTCCAGAGAGACTCTGTGGTGACTTGGCAGACAAATTGGTTTCTGGGGGAGCGAGAAGAAGACCCTGCTTCCAGTGTGTGACTGTACCAGAAGGCCCAGTAGTGAAAGCGACGCCACCCTGGCTTTTCTTGTCCCAGGACTCTGGTGTTGTCTCAGCAGGGGGGACCGGGTCGCTTCGGGATGTGGTGAAGAAGTTGTCGAACCAAATAAGGAAGCCGTCGACATCCTCAACCTCGCGGGTGAGTTTTGATGACCAATTGGCAGTAAACTGGAGATCCTCGATCTTGACGGTATGGAGATCAAGCACCTTGAATGGACAAGGTTCACCACAGAGAGCGCTTTGTGGCATGGCCTCGACCCGAGCCTCCTCATAGATTCCCTCTTGCATTGTCTTCATGTCAAAGCCGTAAACGTCTCTCCAGAAGGAGATATGGTCTGAGACATACTCTGGGTCTGCGACAGGAGCAATCCAGATGGTGGCAGAGCTGGGTGCAAGGATACCATCGGGCTTTAGATATCGGTCTCGAGCATACAAGACGCTCGGAAGCATAGCCTCATACAGAAGACAATAGCCCATCCACTCACTGACAATGATATCAACTTGGTCTATAGGCAACTTGACATCCTCAATGGCGCCTTTGAGGGTTGTAATAACGTCGGATAGACCGTTGTGGAAAATGTTCTCCCTGGCCTTGACAATGATGTCTGATTTGTCAACAGCAATGACTTGCTTGGCGCCCGCCTTTGCAGCAAACATGCTTAGAATGCCTAGTTTGAGGCTATCAGTATCGATCCGTGAATCGGGAGAACAGGCTTACCAGTGCCACATCCGATATCGAGGACGACCTTGTCTTTGAAAATGTGCTTGTTGTTGTAGATGAAGTCACGGTATGCATCAGTTCGCACAGTATCCTTCAACATGGTTTCGTGAATTTCTGGCCATAATTAGCACAGCTCGAGTGAGATACCAAGACCAAGAGCGACAAGTACCATGGGCAGCATAAGACTCAAAATAGTAGGCAGAGTCATCTTTCTCAGCTGGAGCCGTCTCGGTGTCATCACCCCATCGCTTGTCTAGTGTCTGTTGAACCGTCAAGCGATAGCTGGCAAACTGATCCCTGAGTTTCTCGAGTTCCTGCTCAAGCTCTTTGTTGCGTGCTGCAAGATTTCCATCCTTGGATCCATTGGTTTGGTCGTTTTCGATGGCTTCCAAGACTTCATCCAGGGAGAAGATGAGAGCATCGTTCTCTAGAACTGGCTGAAGGTATTTCTCGTCTTCAATATCCTTGACAGAGATATCCTTTGGGAGGGGAGATCCGGTTTTTACATGATCACGAACAAAGTTGACGAGCTTGACAGCACCGTGAAAGTCAAGTTGGAGCTTTTGCACATAACCCGCAAAATCGAAACCGTGATTCTTGCTGCTATCCTCAAGCATGGCGGCGACAGTGGGGAAAGTCTGCGTGCTGAAGAAGGATGTGACAGGAATTGATTCCTCATCCGACTCCAGGTCAAGCCATTCGCCCTCATTAGAAACGGATTCGTGAGAGGACATTTTCGCTGCAAAAATATATTACAGAAAAGTCTTGAAGGGAAAAACAAAATTTGACAAGAACCCGAGCGACCAATATCTTTGGTTGGTAAGGTAAGGTAGAATTGGTACGTAGCCTGAAGAAAGTATTTTGTGGGATCACGGTAATTGAAGGAGGTACCTTGGTACTTAGGCTATGCCCTGTTGGGTTTTTTTTTCTGGGTCAGGATAGGTAAGACGGCAGCGAGATGCAATCCGCGAGGCGTTTGCCTTTAATATGTCTGTAAGGGGTATATCGCACATGTCTGTCTGTTTGTCTGCCTGTCCGCAGCCGAGACGCGACTTGATCTTTCACCTTTTATTTTTTGGCATTTGGTTTCTGCTCCAGCTTATCCTTCTCATCATCACCATTTTCGGACTCTTCGTCATCATCTTCGTCTTCGTCGTCTTCATCGTCTTCATCATCATCTTCTTCGCCATCTGATACGGTTTCGCCGAGCTCAACTAGACGAGCCTTCATCACTGTCAGGTTAACGCCCTTCATGATGAGTGCTTTGACTTACCTTATATTTGATCACCTTTTCTTCCAGGTCGCCAAACACCATCAGGAGATCATCAAGTTCGGATTGTGTGGTTTCCCTGGCCTCGTTCGACTCCATCAGCTGCTTTTCAGCTGCTACTCTCGCCTTCCTGACCTCTTCCTTTGCTGCTTCCTTGGACTCTGACAACTGCTTCTCAGCCAATTTCCTGGCTTTGTTTGCAGCTGACAACTCTGATTCCATCTGCAAGATGTGTGAGTCGTTTGTGCATGGCTAACGTCAAGTAAGAACCGCTTACCTTCTCGAACCTGGCCTCCAAGTCCTTTACTCCCGCATCCCCCCCACTCAACTGCTTTTCAAGGCTCTGGCACTTCTCCTCTGCTTCTCTGGTCTTCAGTTTTTGTTGTTTCAAGTCGGCCTCGCTCTTTTCCTGAAGTGCATCTATCTCAGCATCCTTTCTGTCACAGAGGTCTTCCAACTCGACCTTGTATTTTGCTTGTTTTTCATCCGCCCTTGCCTTGGATTGTGCCTTAAGATCCTCTATCTCCTTCTCCTTGTCTTCACTAAGATGTCTCATTGCCTTCTCATACTTCTCTCTTTGCATATCTAAATCGCTCTTGCGTTTTGTTTGGAGTACGCTATACTCGTTTTGGGACTAAATTGTCGTCAATGTTAGCGGGCCGGGCTCAATCGACTGATACTGGCCAAGACAACAAGCACGCACCTTCATGAGAGCAACCTCAAGGTGGCTGATCGTGGCCTTGAGATCTGCGACTTCAGCATCCGTCCGCCGCTTAATCTTCTCCGCTTCAGCCTCCGCCACCTTTCGGGCTTGCTCGATTTGCTTTTGATGCTCGCTTTCTTGTGCTGTTTTTTGTGACCGCAATTGGGCAATTTGCTTCTGGTAGTCGTTCTCCTTGACCGAGTATTGAGATTGCAACTGAGCAATCTGTTTGCGCTGATCATTCTCCTTAGATGCCAGCTGACTTTGAAGTTTCCTGCCGCTGCCTTAGTCCTATCTAGCCAAACAAATGATCAAGTCACTCACCGTAATTCTTCGCTATGATGTTTTTGCAAGCCTTCATTCACAGTTTTAACTCGTTGCATTTCCAGAGCAGCGGTTTCTTTCGAGCGGCGATGATCCGCCTGCTCCTGGCCGAGCTGCCTCTGAAGCACGGCCAGTTTTTCTTGCATCTCGTTCACGGCATTTTGTTTCTCCTCTACCTGGCCCCGGAGAGAATCAACAAGTTCTCTTGAGACACCTTTCTGAACACCGTTGGTAACAACTGAGATCTCCATACCGGGCTCTCTGTCAATAGCACGTGCTATTCGACTGTAGTTATCTTTGAAGAACTCGACAAAAGCCCTGTCAAAGAAGACGTCTGGCAGTCGCCCGGGAGATGAGGCATCCAACTTCTGAGGCAAGACCTCGAAATCGCGTAGAAAAGGGTGGCTGCGAAGTTTTGATAGGCGATCTAGGTACATATCCCGATCAACGCGAGCCATTAAAATGGAGAGCAAGGTGGCCCTCGGAATCGGCGAGTCTTTTGTCGAGAACTCGTAGGCCACGCCTAGCAACATGGTGCACAGCCCTTGAACAAGCTCGCCGCCACCGATACCTGGAGGTTGCGAAACAGATTGGATCAGGCTTTGAACATTGCTCCCCTCAGCGAGAAAGTCGTTCACAGCATCGAGATCCTCGAAAAGCCAGCCTAGGAGTAGCATGAGATATCCAACCAAAATGCGCGTGTCATCACCTCGACGAAGCCCTGAAGTTACATGAGCTGAAAGAGTTTGGATACCTGTCACAACCTCCTCTCCATCCTCGGAATCGCCTTCGGTTAGGCTCATGGCCTCTGCCTTGGCCTCTGAGTTCTCATGCAAAAGATGGAAAGTTATCCCAGCAGCGAACCATTGCCGATAGGGATCAGAAGGTTCAGGTGAAGGCTGTAAGAGGACTGTCAAGACGTTGGAAGACTCGTTGGCGCCAGATTGGTGTCCTTCAATGGCCCTGCCGAGGAAGTGCAGTTTGACGGCTGGATGACTGGCAAAGTATGCGTGGAGACACTCAGACGCAGCAAAACGTACATCAAATTCTTGCAAGTCCTGTAAGCACAAGGTCAGGTCCAACAACCCGTCAATAACGAATACTTTGTCGCCTTTGCTGGCCTGTCCGTCAGCTGTTCCAGTCTTTGCCAAGGGCGACAACACCATCATCTGAGCAAAATTCTCCTGAAGAGGCGCGTTTTGATGGATCACGTCTCCACAAGTAACCAGAGCCTATAGAGCACGTCAACGAGATGGCCTTTCGCTGGCAGTCAAGATGTCGAACCTCGGCTTTGATTTGTGTCTGTGCTTCATGGCTGAAGGCCAGTTGAAGAATGTGGTAAGCAAGACCATGCTTCCACATTGCTGTTTGATTCAAAGATGCACCTGCTGAGCCTCGGACAACAAAGAGTCGGATGACAGCAAGGAAGGCGTAAACGTTCCGATTTCGTTGCGCTGCTGCCCAGGAAGCGATCTCAGACCCGTCTTCTTGGGGTTTGAGGACTCGAGCTAACAAATCCGCGAGACGGTTCATGCAGCCTGACTCCCGAAAGAGTGATTGGTTGGAACTGTTTGAGCGAAGGAGGTTTGCCAAAAGGATTAGGCAGTCCTCAACGGTGCGGCCCCCTTCAACCAAAGCTCCATCTCCTTCGATGATAGCAAACAATCTCTCAAAGGCATTCTCAAAGGCCACCAGTTTCTGTATCTCGATCGACGTTGGCGTGAGGTATGTCAGGAGAATGATAGCTTCGTTTCGTACAGCGTCGCGTTGATCATCAAGGACGGAGACCAGCCGTGGAATACCGAGGGGAGCAGTGAAAATACACTCTTCGGTGCGTTCTATGCGTGCTGAAAGGATAGCAGCGAGTAATTGGAGAGAATATAGACGAGAATAGAAATCGTTTGTATCGAGAAAATCCAGTAGTAAAGTAACGTTCTCTTGGCGTTGGGTGAACTCGTCGGCCAGCCATAAGGCAATCTCCTCTGAAGCCTCGGGACTATCTTCATTGGGATTAAAAAGCATTAACAACGTCTCGAGTACCACCTTGACCGTGTCAACGTCTTCGCCGTCTTTGCTTAGACTTCCTATTAGACTTCGCAGGGCACCAGAAGCTACAGATGCTGGATAATCTTTGGCAAAACTACGAAGACCTAGAATGGCAGCCCTTCGGTCTTCTAATAAAGTTGCTGAACTGAGGCGACCGCTCAGAACGTCGATAGTCTCGCCGACTGATTGTCTCGCCGGGGCGCTGGCAATAGAGGAGAACATTGTTGCGGCGCCTCAATGCATGCCATATGGCTTAAAAGGAGTCGAGAGGTTGCATGGAGCCTTTCCGGCGACTGTCAAGATCGTCTTTCTTGTTGGTGATGATCACAGAGGAAGCTATCCTAATTAGTCGATACCAGGTATAAGCTTCTATTCTGGCCAGCTTGTCAGGAGAAGGCGTAAAGGTATGGCGACTCCATTGCTGCATAAATCCCGATCGAGGCATAAATCAACAATCGGGTAGCCCCACCCTGAAGCCACATAGTTCCACTCGCATGCAGAAGGTCCGAGCTAACAGCCAAAGAATCATGTCACGACTCAAAAAAGTGACCTAGCCTTTGTCCTTCATACAACCTTTATCCCCTCTACGGACTGCGACAAGTATTCTTTCTTTTCGCCTTAATCCAGCCGCGCTGTCGCTTTGTTTCCCACCGCCGATGCGACACGGCTTATAAAAGGCGTTTTAGGTCTCGCAATCACTATTCGCATAGTAGATCACATCAAATTCTTGAGAAGTCGATCACCACAGAATCGCCAAGATGGGTATTCCGGCGGCTTTTCGATGGCTTTCTTCCAGATATCCCAAGATTATCTCACCAGTGATCGAGGATCAGCCTCTTACCATGGAAGATGGCTCCACGATTCCTGTTGACACTACTCGGCCAAACCCAAATGGCGAAGAGTTCGATAACCTTTACCTCGACATGAATGGCATTGTACACCCGTGTTCTCACCCGGAAGATCGGCCAGCTCCTAAAGATGAGGAAGAGATGATGATGGAGGTCTTCAGATATACTGATCGCGTCGTGAACATGGTTCGACCCAGGAAGATTCTTATGATTGCAGTTGGTACGCTTCGCATCTGTCTTCTTATCCATCTTGCGCATTCTTATCTTGAATCGTTTTAAAGACCTAACGCTCAATACTGATGAACTGTTATAGATGGTGTTG
Organism: Fusarium austroafricanum; assembly: GCA_012932025.1. NCBI lineage: Eukaryota > Fungi > Ascomycota > Sordariomycetes > Hypocreales > Nectriaceae > Fusarium > Fusarium austroafricanum. The sequence continues at coordinate 11,438 of JAADJG010000010.1, read as the reverse complement.
CGCCTCGAGCCAAGATGAACCAGCAACGGTCGAGACGATTTCGATCCGCACAAGAAGCCCAGGAGAAGGAAAAAGATAAACAAGAGCTTATAAAACTCCTCAAGCAACAAAACGGGGGCAATCTGACTGCTGAAAGCGAAGAGACTGTCTTGAAAAAGGCTTTCGACTCGAACTCGATCACCCCTGGAACACCTTTCATGGACATCCTCGCCCTCAGTTTGAGGTATTGGTGCCAGTACAAACTCAACACTGATCCCGGTTGGGCGAAACTCAAAATCATCATTTCTGATGCCACTGTCCCTGGAGAGGGAGAACATAAGATCATGAACTTTGTTCGGTCTCAGCGCGCATCCTCTGATCACGATCCTAACACTCGCCATGTTATCTACGGCCTAGATGCGGATCTTATCATGCTCGGACTTGCAACGCATGAGCCCCATTTCCGGGTCCTTCGCGAGGATGTATTTTTTCAGGAGCAGAAGGCACGTCTCTGTAAGCTTTGCGGTCAGAAGGGACATGACGCCCAGAACTGCCGTGGTGAAGAAAAGAAAAAGGACGGCGAGCATGACGAGAAGGACAAAGGTGTTGCTCTTAAGCCCTTTATCTGGCTCCACGTTGCTGTACTGCGAGAGTATCTCGAGGTCGAGCTGGGTATCCCGAATTTGCCCTTCCGCTTCGATTTGGAACGCGCGATCGACGACTGGATCTTCATGTGTTGTTTCGTGGGTAATGATTTCCTGCCCCATCTTCCAGCTCTTGAGATTCGAGAGCATGGAATTGACACTTTGACAAAGATTTGGAAAGATAATCTACCCGTCATGGGGGGATACGTTACCAAAGATGGTCATATCGATCTTGAAAGAGCGCAGATCATTCTGAGCGGGCTGGCGCAGCAAGAAGACGGCATCTTCAAGCGGCGAAAGGAGCAAGAAGATCGACGTGAGGCCAATTTCAAGAGGAGAAAGCTCCAAAACGAAAATAATGGTCGAGGACGACAAGACGGACCTGCTCATCCAAAGAAGATTAATGGCCTCGAAAATCCTGCCAATGTACTGCTGCAACCCATTGGATCTTACCCTGGTCGACACGAACCGGCACTGACCCACGACATGGTGGTGAATCGCAGCACCGCGCCAGATGCGAACGTCGCCAACAAGAGCGCTGCTAGTGTTCTCAAAGCTCAGCTTCAATCACAGAAGTCGCTATCAAACCCCAAACCAGCGGACTCTGAACAAGAGTCTCCTTCTGCTCTAGGAAAGCGAAAAGCGTCGGCTCTGGAGGAAGCGGGCGGTTCAGCTCCTGATACATCGAATGCACCTACTCCGTCAGCCTCAACAGAAGAGGGCCCTGTTGATGACGTGCGTCTATGGGAGGACGGTTACGCCGATCGATACTATGAGAAGAAGTTCCACAAAGACCCTAAAGACATCGAGTTTCGCCATGAGGTTGCGCGAGCCTACGTGGAAGGTCTTGCCTGGGTCTTGCTGTACTATTTCCAGGGGTGTCCATCTTGGGAATGGTATTACCCCTATCACTACGCTCCATTCGCGGCAGATTTTCAAGACATTGCTAAGATGAAGATTTCCTTCAAGAAGGGGCGAATATCCAAACCATTTGAGCAGCTGATGAGTGTTTTGCCTGCTGCCTCTCGACACGCTTTGCCGGAGGTTTTCCATGATCTCATGCTCAACCCAGAAAGCCAGATCATAGACTTCTACCCGGAGGATTTCGAGATCGACCTTAATGGTAAGAAGATGGCCTGGCAAGGCATCGCTTTGCTTCCCTTTATCGAGATGCCACGGCTTCTAGCGGCAGTTCAAGCCAAATACCCAGAACTTAGCGCAGCAGATTCAGCACGCAATGAAATGGGCAGAGATGTTTTAATCTTCTCGGAAGGCCATGAGACTCTGTACGACGATGTTCTAACAAAGTTTTACTCGAAAAAACAAGGAGACTCCAATTTCAAGCTGAATCCCAAAAAGAGCGACGGCCTGTCAGGCAAAGTCGAGAAAAAAGAGGGATATGTTCCACACGGTGAATTGAAGTATCCTCTGGAAAGGCGCAGTATGCCCGATCTAGACTATGATCGATCAGTCAGGTATGCCAAGGTGCCCATCATCCTCCACTGTCCGTCTGGCTAACAATTGCAGTGTCTATTACGATATACCTCAAGTATCGCAAACCCACAAGTCGATGCTTCTGCGGGGGGTCCAGCTGCCAAAACCCGCTCTCACTCAAAGCGACGTTCAGGACATCCGGAACAAGGCCAACCGTGGAGGCCGTAATGGTGGTTTCGGACGAGGTCATGATCGAGGCGGCTATAACGGGTCTGGCATGTCGCGGGCTCCTCAGCACAACCGGCACCAAGGAGGATACGGCAGATCAAATGGCCATTATCCTCCACCACCAGGAGCCCCTGGATTTGGGATTGGAGTGCCACCACCGCCCCCACCAGCTCATTATCACAATCACCAGCCATACAATAATCGTCGCGGTGGTGCTTCGGGCTACAACCAATACAGAGGCCCACTGCAACCACCCCACGGCGCGCCTGGATATCAGGGCTACGGTGGTCAGTCCTACGAAAGAGGACGAGGCTCAGGGGGGTACGGCTCTCGAGGCAACTATCGAGATGGGCGGTCTTACAGGTAGTTTATGGGACTTTGGCGGAGGAATAACAAATATAAGGACAGAATGTTGATTAACGGTTTAGAGATTGATACCGAGGGTTATTTTGGGGTGGTTTGACGGCTGTAAGAATTGACAAACTCTCTATAAAGGGGAAATTCGGAATGGTGAAGACTACCACGAGCGCCAGTACAAAATACAGAGGATTGAGGTGGTAGACTTAGTCGTCTTTCTATCCGTAATGTGAATCGAGTTGATCCTTCACACCCAAGCAGGATGGGAGCTGGCGTTGGAATGCTTGACTAGGTAGGTGTCTATTCCGCGCCCCCTTTTAAGCACCTGATGAATGATGACTTGGAAATCTATGCGCTTTGATTACGTGAACATGTTGGTAGGGGCTGGGTAGGAGACAGGAACATTGAAGATTGGAAAATCTAGAGGCTTTCATAACTCGTCGAGGACCTAGGTACCTGAGATTAATGTAGATTCTTCTTTATTGCCTGCTCGCAATACCAGGAATAGTTTTTAGCTCTGAAACCATCCATCGATCCAGGCATGGATGTATGTCTGAAAACGGCGAGCTCCCCCATGCGTGCTACCCTTGTGGGGACTGTCGCGGGGTTTGGCACGACCTGGCACACCTGGCACCAGCAGTGACCCTTGATCAGAGCCTCAGAGAAACGACTCCCAACTTGATCTCTGCCTACCTACTCAACCTGCGCACGCTCAATGCTGTCTCGATCATGAACTGCGACGCAAGCCTCGTCGGCTGCCTTGTCGACAGGCTCGCTACCAGAGTAAGTACGATGCTAGTCCTTGAAAGCCAGCCCCTTAAACCTACCTGCCTACCTGGGTCACTGACGTTGGGCACCTGTCCATAGCTCCCCCATCGAGCTGGCACCAGTGGCCAGAGCCTACAACAAGACGATGTTCTCCATGTTACAAGAGCCACGTTAGTCGAGCTTGGGAACACGTCGATCTCTACAGTTATCGCGTCCCTTCTGGTTCTCCTCGAGGATCTTGCGCGCCCGTACACAGCCGTCACCGACCATCCTAACCACATCTTGGCTTCCGAGCTCTACATTGTCGCTGTTATCGCAGACTGTTGTTCTTCTCATTGGGCTTCTCTCTCGCAGGATGCGGATGTAAAACCGAACCTAACTCCTCCCCCGCTGGACGAAGTACTCGTGAGCCGCCTCTTCGACGCATTCAAGCACCTTCTCGAACCAATCCCAGAGAACTGCATCCTCCCTGCCCAGACCCTTCTTGACCAAGTCTCAGCGCAAAATGTCTCCATCACTCGACCCGAAAGCTCTTCTGTCTCTTCCGACGCTGATAGTTCTCCCCCAAGCGACGAGAAATTTGCCGAGACACTGGTGGAAATGGATACCCACATCAAGACAGTAACTGAATATGTCACGACATCCAGTTGGACTGCTGCCTTCGACTATCTGAGAAATGTCATATACACTATCCGAACCAGTATCGTTACGCAGCCTGGCGTTTCCACACCTGGATCCTTCCAGGATGCCGAGAAAGCAGCTCTTGTGGTCTTGCGATTGCTCTCTTTCTTCTGGGTTGATGGCCCAAAGCTTGGACAGATTATACAAGAGATTTGCTCAAGCTTCCTACACTTCCGAAAACCTTACCAGAATACTATTGCTGTAGTCTCTCCGTTGCTGATCATGAGATGGCTGGATCGGTTTCCACGCGAGTTTGTGCAGCTTCATCAACTTCACAAGCGACTGGACGGTGGAGCTGATACACTTTTTGACATGGCGCAAGCTGCGACGGATAATGGACGTCGGAAAGGTCTATTCTACCCTCTTCAAACGACGTTGCTGTTCCTTTTACCGGATGTTTTTGAAGTAGCGAGCAATATGCGCGAGGCAAAGAGCAGCGGCATGGTGAAGAAAGTATCTTTCCTTGATGGACTGAGAAAGGCCTCGCGAAACCGAAACGAGCAAGCTGCTTATTGTCTAGTTGCGATGCTTCGGGCAGCCAGACACTTCGATGTGGAGAGCGACTCGGCACTTGTCAGTTATGCTTTGGACGTGCAGGATGAAGTTCGCGATGCTGTTTTTCGCCGTCTCACATCGTCGGAAATCGGGCTTTTTGACCAGGACATGATGACTGCCGCCTTTGTGAGCTTGACACATCTCAATCTTGACACGAGCGTCAGCGGCTTTGTTGAGACCTGTATTGCTCCAAATGCTCCAAACAGTTTTAAGCTGGCCACTGTTCAAGGCTGTTCGTATTTCGCTCAACAGCCATACGCCCTGAGATACCATGAGCTATTTGATGCAGCAATACCATTTATGCGAACTCAACTAGAGGTGAGTCAGGGACTCCCACCTCTCATGCTGGTAACAACTGACAGTCTTAGACCGAGAACGCCAAGGCTGTTGGCGTCTCGAGCAGACAAGGGGGCGAGAGGACAGAGATGGTCTGTAGTATCCTCCAATTCTTGGATGCATCCCCGGCCCGCTTGCTGGATGATCTCTCTAAAGATGGCTCCAACAACAGCTTCTTTAAGTCATTCCTTCTTTGCGTTTTATCTGAGAATTCAGCTGTGCGGAAACTTGCCACTGGCGTAGCAAGCCGGCTCTTTAAAGGTCATCTCGAGGCATACCGCCAGTTTGACACTGGCCATCGTTTCGGCACAAGGGAACTTCGCGACGATATTTGGAGTCGAAGGTAAGCGATCTGACATTTTTGCAAGATTGTAGCGCTAACTGAAATGCTAAGCTCTAAAGTCCTCCTTGCGTTGTGCGAGTCTGTCACCTCCAAGAAGGATGATCAGAGTTTGCGCGACCTTCAAGACTATCTGGAAGCACGGTTACTACTTCTCAAGAACATCCCAGTATGTTGTTACAAAATTTAGGATATACAACCTATACAGGCATTCCTTACTAACATCTTACAGGAACTGGCTAAGGTGCCGGAAGATGCAGCAGATGTCATTAGTGCGTCTTCAAAGCTTGAGACTACTCTTCTCATATCGCTGTGTTCTGCTAGTATTACAACTTGTCAGCTGGTGACTTCCTGCACCGCACTATTCATCCAAGAATGCTCGATCATCGACAAACATGTAGAGACGGCAAAATCTCCTGTATCAGTGCTCCGAAACGCTGAAGTCTATCGTGAGATATCCTCCCCGGCCTTTCGATTCACTGGACTGGTGGCATTCCAGAAGCGAGTAAGAGGTCTTTTGCGCCGTATGCAGTTCCCAACAACCGGCATTCTGAATGCCTGGGAAACCGCTTTTGACCGCTGGCTTCATCTTGCAAAAGATGTCTCAACATCTACGGTTGAGATTGTGGATGGACGAGCGCTGGCTGAGTGGCGAAACTATTCCGGTTTTCTAGCATCCCTGGGCGGCATTTGTACCGCCGATCAAGCCATCATTCTTGAAGAGCCTACCCTTGGAGGCCTGAGGTGGATTGATCGTGTTTCTTCTGAGCACTCCGAAGAGCCACTTCTGACGAGGTACCTGAGGCTCAGTATTCAACTTTTAGCTTGTGCTAATGTGAGGGTACGTGAGGCAATGCGAGATGTGCTTGCAAGTGAAGTCTCACCTGCGCTTTATCACCCCCTCTTTCGAGCCTTGGAATCCGAATTGGAAGTATTGTTCACTGGTGCCCTAGCTCCAGTTGAAAAGGACCAAGATAGTGAGGTCGTGTTTGCTGAGCAAGCTGCCTCTCTGCTTCGGGCCTTGGTGGAAAGGCTCGAAAGCCCTTCTGACCTTGGAGCTGCGTCTTCGGTTCATCTGGGTGCTCTTACACTTAATTTTGCGAAGTTTCTGGATGGTGTCACTGACACACCAAATACTCTGAGGGTCAAGATTCGTGTCTGCCATTTGTGCGAAGTGGTGACCAAGCGAAAGGAGCATCTCAACCTGCGAGATGATGTTCGTATCCGAAATCAGCTACTTGAATACATTTTCGGGTGGATCGCGCGCCCTCGCTCACCTCAGCATGGGCCTGGCTCTAGGCAGGATGACACGGCTCGTGTGCAGAAGGATCTTGATAAGGCTTGTTTAAAATCGTTGGCTGATCTGACTTTCCGCCTGCCACTGCAACCCTCTGATAGCCACACCGATGCTGGCATGAGTGAGATGAAGTCGCAGATGTTTCATACATATTTCAATCGCTTTCTGTCCTTACTTAACCATGAGCCGTCAGAGCTGACTAGGACTGATACGAACCTGAGTGTCAGCCTTCGCGAGGAGTCTGCATCAAGCTCGGATCTCGCCATTACGATCTTGTCTAATTTGCTCAGCGCCAACATTGACGTTGGCCTCAAGCATTCTCTCAATATTGGATATCATGACAACGTTGAGATCCGCACTGCATTCGTCAAGGTTCTCTATAATATTCTTATCCAAGGCACTGAGTTTAGTAACCTGACAGACTCGGCTGTGAGTGAGAAGTATGAGGAATTGCTGGAGTTGCTAACCAACGATCTCTCACTAGCCATTTCGATGGCCGTGGCGTGCCCAAGCACCGAGGTGGACGAGCTCACGATCTGTCTGCTCACTGTTTTTGAGCAGCGAGGGATGATCTTTGAACTGCTAGAGGCGCTTATCAAACAAGAGATTGAGGACACCGAGAATGAGGCTGAGATACTACGCCGAGGATGTGTTGCGACCAAGATGCTCTCAGTATATGCAAAGTGGAAGGGCGCTTCATATATTCGAACGACTCTCCAAAAGGTTTTGGAACGACTCATGTTGACCTCAAAGGACCTTGATCTTGAGCTTGATCCTGCGAGAGTCAGCACGACAGAAGAACTTCAGAAGAATGCCTTGCAGCTCCGCATTGTGGCCAAGGTCTTCATTGACGACATTTGTGCATCTTCTTCGAGCATTCCACCCGCGTTTCGTAAGATTTGTCACATTATATCAAACGCCGTCATGCCAAGATTTCCTGATGCCAAGTACACGGCCGTCGGCGCTTTCATCTTCCTTAGGTTCTTTTGCCCAGCTATCGTCGCGCCCGAAGTCGAGGGCCTCGTATCGACAGCACCATCCAAAGAAATGCGGCGTGGCCTGCTTCTTATCGCCAAAGTCATACAAAACCTGGCCAATAATGTGCTCTTTGGAGCAAAGGAGCCTTACATGTTCCCCCTTAATGACTTCTTGACGCAGAATATCTATCATGTCACGACATTCCTTCGCGAGATTTCAGTCCCCCCTCATCAGCTAGAGGTGCAAGGCACCGCGGAATCATTCGATTTTGGGTCTTGTGTTGCGTTACATCGCTTTCTCTATGATCACTGGGATCATGTACGGCAAACGCTCATATCACGGGAAAGAAAGGACTACGGCAGGACATCAGGGGACGTCGTACGAGGTCGATCACCAGTCCTAGAGCCACTGAGAAATCTGATTGCAAATCTTGGCCCACCACCCCTTGCTGTCTCGTGGAATAGACCTCAAGTGTCGTCCAACAGTCCGCCATTGTACTCGCGGTTTCAAAATTTCATGCTTCGAAATGCATTTCGAAGCACGGAATCTTTCCTAACAGCACGTGCTGTCTATGATGGCGGTGAAAGCAAGGTAAATCCTCAAACTAGCGCTGCTAGGCATATACTGATCCGAAATAGGACGGCCTCTCCATCATTTGTGTTATCCTTCGTCACATTGAGACGGAAAGCATTGACTATGACACATTGTTGTATTGTTACCTCAAAATTGCCAGTAGACTGTGGCATCGGCCGTTTGGAATCCTGATTGATGCGACTTGCTATAATGGCCGCAATGAGCCCCAGGATGATCTTTTCAAGAAACTGGAGCTGCTCACCCCTTCAGAACTGTCACAAAATCTTAGTCGTATCTACGTCTACAACATGAACAGCGCATTTAAGTAAGTTGACGGACCTGGCGAGTTTTGAGTTTCAGACTAATGCAACTGTAGACGATGTTTCCGACGTCTGCTGAGAGTATGCACCAAAAACGAGAATGGTGTTTTCAATCCTAAAAATGTCGAATACCATTTGATAGGAAACCTTCAGGATTTGCAAGCACACTTTCATCTTAGCCAGCTTCACTTGCCCAAGGAAACTATCAGTGTGGTAACTGATACGCGCTACGTCTTTCAGCCAATCACCCGCCTGTCAAAGTCAAAGGGCAAGATCGAAGTCATTATCAAGGTTGGGAGTCAGTTTGTGCAAGTCACAACAACCAAAAAGCAAGAGATCTTCGCAGGGTTTCGTCTGGGTACGACAGTGAACGACATTTTTCGGCTGGGTGAGGTTGATGAAGCACCAACATCTATACAGACTGAAGACGACTCGGCCTTTGGCTTAAGAGCCGACAACGGTAAGATTGTGATGTACTTTACGAGTCCGAAGAAGTCCGACGTGCTTCAGACAATCCGGGGTGCCAAGGCCAAGCACGGCAAGGATAGCAGGGCACACAAATCCGTTGAGCGCCTCATTCGACCACAAGATGTACCAGGCACCCTGCTGAATCTTTCACTTGCCAACTTATCAAGCCATGATCATGTCTTGAGACTATCTTCCTACAATCTTTTGGGAGCGCTCTGTAGAGCCTTCAAATTCAGCTCCGCCTCAAGAATCGTCTGCACCAAAGGTTAGTCATAGCAGCCGCCAGAATATTTCGCACAGAGGAACTTACGTTGTGTCAGATGTATCTGTTCCATTGGATCCAACTCGTTTCGTTATAGACATTAGTAAAGAGTTGGCACTGAGTGAGCCCCAGTTGACTTCAGACTTCTTGACTGAATTCTTCGTCGGCTGGGAAAGCTTCCCTGATGAACAGAAGCCCTTGAGTCTTGCCTATATGGCTCCTTGGCTTCCTGGCCTACGAACGTACATCCTCACAAACGAACTGGATGGCGAGAAAGGACGAGAGAGAGTCGCAATCCTGTTTCGTAAACTTATTGACGTGACCGTCCAAGATCATTCGCTCACTTTTGCATTAGAGCAATCCGTTTGGCCGATGATAGTGCAGGAGGAAATCTTGCTTGAGGTATTTCTGGACGAGCTCCTCAAGTCAGCGATGAGCTACAGTGCACATGATGATTCTTTGGAGGTCATTGCGTCTATTGTGGTTGGTATTGGAACGGTCACCTTGCGTGGCAAGATTCTTTCAAGGCTTCGTAAGGCTCTCAACAGATCATCCCTTCGACCAACGAAATACCTGCCAGATAATGCTGTTTGGGCCGAAATCTGCATTTTGCTTCGATTTTGCCTAGCGCTGTCCTTCGACAACGGGGTACAATCTCAACTTTTTCTTCCGGAAATCTTTCATATCGTCACGATGTTGGCCAACACCGGCACTCAGGAGGTTCGGTTACTTGTCTACCGGCTGCTTGTCAACTCAGTCCATGCTGTGTGCACATCGTTTAGCCTGGATGATGCGAGGTCCAGCAAACTGCGGGCAAGCCTAGATTTCTTATGCGACCCTCGCAGCGATATCTTTACGGCGCCTCCAAGTTTTCCTCGCGATGGTGCGTCAGTATCAACGTCGCAAGAAGCAGGCCCCGCATTGGCTGCCACCGAAAACCTCGCATCTGCTCTCTTTGAAATTTGTTCTGTCGCTGCACCGACAGTGGACCTAGCTAATACATGGCGATCGAGATGGATGAGTCTAGTTGCAAGCACAGCTTTCCAGAACAACCCTGCCATTCAACCACGCGCTTTTGCCGTTATGGGCTGCCTGGCTCGAGAAGAGGTTGATGATGACTTGCTCTACCAAGTGCTGGTGGCATTGCGGAATAGTGTCAATCGATTTGGCGAGGACCATAACAGTGAAATGCTCGTCTCCATCGTAACATCGTTATCAAAAATGATGGCAAAGCTCCCATCAGCGTCACGTTATGGTCTACAATTATTCTGGCTAGCGATGTCGCTTGTACGTCTAGTACCCGCAACCCTGTTCAACTGCACCGCCCAGTTTCTTGAGGCAGTACTGGCCAATATCAGTACTGGGGAAGAGTTCCGAGGAGACAATATGGCGCCATTACTTCTCCAAGGGAGAGCTCCGCTGGACGAAGCTGCGCTACCTTTAGAGGAGATATATGGTATCCATTTTGAGCAAGAATCCTTCCACCTTGCTGTCTGTGCTTGTCTGGCACGCGGTCTGACAGATACTATGACGCGACAAATCACTATGCGAGTTCTTTCCTCATTTCTAGAGATGACGTCGAATGTGGAAGATAGGGAAAAGGCTGAGATAACACAAACCTCACCATACCTGTCTCTTCTGACAGCGCGGGCTGTTGAACACGACGAATTCAAAGACAGTCTCTGGTCCGCTGGCATCAACGCAGATGAAATTGGTCTTACCAATGGCATGCGGAAACTACCTGATCTTGAAGCGATGCCGGATAATGTCGTGCTGTTGATCACAGCCATCGAGCTTGTTGACTTCCCATATGTGGAGGACTCTGTGCAAACGCGGAGTCTTGACTGGCTGAATAAGCTTGCGAAGGAGCGACCTGTTGTGGTGGAGCAATTGTGAGTTATAGAAATGTGAAATATCCAAGCTTGGGACGCTGACATGAGAAAAAGATGCGGCGCAATTCGTTCTTTATTAGATGATACTTTACTACACAGCCAAAACTCGGCCACATTAAGAGCTGCGCACACCCTGTTGCGCGCGCTATCGTCAAACGTGCAGTTTTCGAGGGCCACAGGAACAATGTCTGCACTCACCGAAGTCTTGGACTCGATGGGCTTTGGTGGGCTGTGGCGATCATGTTCTTTTGGGTCCATGGAAGATGTAAATCGCGACTATCTTGAACTTACAGAACGACTAATAGAGGTATGTTAAAGAAGTATAA
>JAADJG010000009.1:0-58761 GCA_012932025.1 Fusarium austroafricanum | reverse complement strand
GGGGGGGGGGGGGTTGGCTGGTGCATCATAATAGACGTTATCAGGCTGTATACCTTATGTCGCTATCCGTGGGCAGACCACGGGGAAATACTCGGGCCCCCCACACCAATTCTCAGGACACCGGGGTACCTAGATCAGACCATCAAGTTGTGTCGTCATTGAGATGTACAGCTAGCCATGAAAGGGAGGTTCATAAAACTCAACTCGAGCTCCTCTCAACTGGCTGCTATTCACTGCTGCCATTCCTCCCAACTCAACACCAATACCATCGACCTCCCACGTCCCGTTATCAGTCATGAAGGTCATCCTCGCTATCAACGCCGGCTCTAGCTCCGTCAAGATCTCAGTTTATACTGCAGATAAGGATACAGAACCTCGCCAAATCGCAGAAGCTTCAGTTGGCGGTTTGACTGCCCCGCCAGCAACGCTTGCTTATACTCGTCGTGACGAGAAGGTTGTCAAGGCCAAGGCGGTATCCGAAAGTGTCAAAAACCAAGAGGACGCTTTTGATCTTCTACTCAAGACTTTCATCGATGACGGCGAACTGAAGGAGATCTCTTCAAAAGAAGACATTGCCATCGCCAGCCACCGCATTGTTCATGGCGGCGACTACGACCGGTCCCAAGTCATCACTCAAGACACTTACCATCATCTCGAAGAACTTAGCGACCTGGCACCTCTACACAATGGTGTCGCCTTGAGCATCGTAGATACATGTATCAGCGCGCTACCCAAGACGGTCAACGTCGCCTGCTTCGACTCCCAGTTCCATACAACTTTGCCTCCGCACATATATACTTACCCCATTGACCCAAAGATCGCAAAGAGCAATCGCCTACGCAAGTACGGATTCCACGGCATCAGTTATGCCTTCATTACTCGATCAGTCGCCCAATATCTTAACAAGGATGTCAACAACTTGAACATAATCGCTCTGCACCTTGGTAGCGGTGCCAGTGCATGCGCTATCAAGGGCGGCAAGAGTTGGGATACGAGCATGGGGCTGACCCCTCTGGCGGGCCTTCCTGGTGCGACACGAAGTGGTAGTGTTGATCCTAGGTAAGACTCTCAATCTCTCAGACACCCATAGTAGCCCAGAGTCCAGAACCCAGAACCATGCCCCACCGGATGTAGCGGAATGCTACTCTCATCAGATCATACATGAGATCCGGAACCGAGGGGTGGGATCAGGGTCTGGTTTTCTAAATTAAGGTTCTTGCATGCTGACCCTTGCCAACCTTACAGTCTTGTCTTCCACTATGCCTCCGATGTGGGGAAACTTTCCCCTGCATCCACCAAACATCTTCACATCTCACGGGCTGAAGAGATTCTCAATAAGGAGAGCGGTTGGAAGTCCATGACAGGCACTACCAACTTTGGTGTCGTCGCCGAGTCGGACGAGCCCACCCATCGTCTGGCCTTTGACATATTTGTCGACCGCGTTTCCGCTTTTGTCGGCTCCTACTTTGTAACTCTCGAGGGCCGCGTCGATGCTCTAGTCTTTGCCGGTGGCATCGGAGAGCATAGCCCCAAGCTTCGATCTGCTGTTGTTAGCCGAATTGCCTGCTTAGGCTTCGCCCTGGACGATGCCAGCAACCAGGAGCCCGTTATGGATGTAGTTCAGGAACTCGGCAAACGTGATGCTTCACAGCGGGTGCTGGTCTGCCAGACAGATGAGCAGCTGGAGATGGCCAGGTTATGCGCTGAAAAGAAGGACCTCTGGGAATGATGAACCACATCTGATGCGGACATTATGAAGCATGCTAATGAACAGGAACTTAATGATTTCAGATGATTAGATGATCAAAAGCATAAATAAATTAATAGACTACTGTTTGCTGTAAGTGGCACAGTTGGGATATGTTTTAAAACTATTTATTGTCAGGTCATTCGCTGCCAAGAGCATACCGTTCATGTAAACAAGCTACCATGGTAGAACATCAAGTTATGGATTGCTGTCCAGGTTGATTTACCTCGCTCGGGCTGTGAATGACTGGGAACGAGTTGCAAATATGTTGAGTAACGCTGAGACCAGAAACGGGGTCACCGGCATGTCATAAGAGTTATGCAACGGCTTGCGTGCATAAGCTGTGAGCATGAGTTGGGAAGATATGTTAAAGCTAGGTACATGCAGAAAAAAGATCACGCGTTAAACCCGAGACGGAGTGGTATTCGGTCACAAGTAGCTAAGTAGCTAAGTCAAGTGAAAAGTTCAAAGTGGTATCAATTGGCACATCTCAAATGCCTCATCTAACGTGGAGGCAACTATGAAGGCACCTTTTCAACTCGTGAGGCAACTATATATGAACAAGCTGCCGTCTTGTTACAGCGGCAACAGGAGCAGCGGTAAGTGTGTACTCAACCGCTGTCTCATCCGCTTCCGGCACCCCAGCCCCAGAGGCGCCCGAAACAACTCTCGAATGGGGGCCGAACCCATCCCCCAATCTTATATTGAATAAATAAAAAGTTGGAAACATCAAATCGTGAAACCCCACCAACGCCATGCGTTTTTTTGCCCTCGAGTTTGCCTCTCCAAGAGGGCTCGTCCTGTCATCGTTTATCTAAACCAAGTGTACTATATGGGAGAACCGTCCATGAAGGCATTCGTGTACTTGCAACACTGTCCAATCCCAGACACCTTTTTTCAATGGGAGAAGACAGACAAGAAAAAGAAGAAGAAAACCGACCATACCATGGAAAAACGCCTTGGAATCCGGGTTGCGCCTCGTGTTTTCGTACAACGCCGTGATCAAAACAATCCCTTAGAGGGAGGGGGGGAAGGAAATGCGACCTCATGTCTGTGTGGGCCAGACGAGTCATAAAAAGCGAATAAGTTGCGCCAGCAGATAAAGTCCAACAGGGGTTGAGTTTGCGAGTGTTGAGATGATTGGAATTGTCGAAGGATTAAGATTATCAATAGAATAATGCCCGAAAAAAAAGTTTTTGGAAAGGAATGTCAGGGGTGAGATGCCTAGCATTCACTTCAGACACCAGAACCCTCTTGGCATGCGACAGCCATAGCGAGGGCATCCAGACCGCTAGGGGTCCTGCCAGCGACAGGGCGGTTGAGGATGGACAGGTTGCGGCCACCCAAATCCCAAGATCCACTGCTGACATTGGGTGAGGCCAGCGGGGGTGTAGGAAGGGGATAGGGATCGGCGTCGCGTCGGCTTCTAGACGAGGATGTGCGGCTCGCGGAAGGGCGACCGGATGAAGAGTTACGACGAGTATCAACTAGGGATGCCCTGTGACTGCGCTGGCTAGCGGAGGACCGGCTCTTGTCCTTGAAGTGGGTTTCGAGGTGCTGCTTCATGTTGTCGGCGCGAGTAAACTTCTTCTGACAGCCTGCAAAAGTGCATTGAACAGCCTTTTCTGCGGTGTGAATCTTTGAATGGCGGGAGGCGTGGCCTGAGGTGGTGAAGGTCTTTTCGCAGCCATGAGTGTCGCGGTACCGGCAGGGGTATCTCTTTCCGGGGCGCTCGGGCATAGGCGAAGATCGGGGCTGGCTGACCATCTCAGCATCGTAGGAAGCTGAACGAGTGCTGTCGGCATACTGGACATGTTTGGCGTCCATGTTGTAGTCTTGGGGAATAGTGTACATGACCTGTTGTCGAGGGTAATAATCCACGTTAGGAGTTAAAGGAGACAGAGGGTCGTTGCTCATTTGAGAGTCGTAGGAGTCGGAGCGCAGAAGCTCGGGAGTGTTGGGCGAAGAGGCACTGCTGCCAGGTGTGGGGTATGACTGAGCGAAGGCATAGCTGGAGTGAGAATGGAAGCTGAGAGGTGGTCGTTGTGTTGGTTGTTGAGATGCACTTTCGTCGTTAAGGAGCGAAACCCGTCGACCAGCGGCGTTAATTGCGTGCATTGTCATTGTAACAGCTGTTGTAAGCTGATCTGGTTGATGATGCTGGTATTTAGAGGGTCGGTAGATTTGTCAGATCAGAGGATTATGCGATCTAATGTGCCTGGATGTGGTGGCAGCGCCGAGGTGGAGTGAAGCAAAACGGAACTAAATGGCGGGATGACTGGTCGCGGAGCTTGTCTGGACTCAAAAGCGACCGAGCGAAGGGATTGATAGCTCAAAATTGCCTCCGCTTTTCAGAACACGAGACTGGTGACTGGGTTTCTCGTGGTCTGTTGCGTTGCGTTGTGTGTACCTGAAAATTGACAGGGGGTTTCGGTAGCGGGAGTTGGTAGCGAAGGGTTAGAAATGCGCTGGTTATGGCGGTGACAACTGCGTAGATGTCGGAGGAGAGAAGGAAAGCAGGTGAGCGTCTGATGTCGAGATCATGTATTGCACAGAGACAGGCAAGCTCCGTTGAGAATGGTGATGGTGATTGTTGATGTTTAGATAACGTAGGTTGCCGAGGAATCCAAGGGACAAAGCCAAAACTAGAGCTAGGGAGCAACGACCAGAGAAGACGAAAGGGTAATAAGATACACGACACAAGTATGGATAGACTAAACAATATCCAACGATCACCTCTTGATAGTAGCGGTTGTGGGATGAGAGTATATGAAGAGTGAGAAGTCAAGGAGCATCAAACAAAGCGAGGCTGGAATTGATGGATGGCTGGAGGTTATGTTTATAAGTAACCCGTTGAATCGTAAGGAGGAAAACAAGGGGAGTGAGAGTACGTGGGCACAGCACGGGAAAGCAGAGCACACACCTCTGGGCTGGGGGGGTATTACGGGCAGCAACAGCAAAGGAAGGGAAAGGAAGGGATAGAATTGGGGTGGGAATCAAGCATGGGATTTTTTGCGCAACCCCATCGATCGATGGGATCGAGAAAAGTCGAGTCTGAATTGAGAGTTACGATGAATGGACGTAAGTTGGGTGAGCCACACCCTAGACATGGGGTCAACTAACAGCAGACCGTGGTGTGCCTTTAATCCCTTTTTTCTCCTCTTCTCTCCCGTTTCTGCGGCCTTAATGGGAGGAAGGGAAAGGGGTGTGTGGCGAGTATTATGGCACTGGCCTCCAAAGGAAAGAAAACCCTGGCATGGGAAACTCTCCAAAGACGCACCTGCCCTGAGAGTCATCATTACTGTAAGCTCCCGCTCCCCCTCACCATTTGTCCCCTGGTGCAACCGAAGCTGCTACTGTACTGGAGAACACAGTAGTGGTAGCATCCACTAGCCACCTCGGAACGATGAAGAAAAAAAATTGCATGGACCGGATTGAGAACATTGGTGGGACTTGACTTGATTGTGTTGACTGACCTACACGACCAGCTTGGAAGGGCTGACGGTGTAGATATTGACAATATACTGGAATGCACCTGTTACTGTAGCTCTTTACTATCGTTTATCTTATGGGACCTTATTCATAACAACAACAACTCCTCCTGCTTCTTGAAGCCCGCAGTTGCTCTCTTGTTTTTGTCTCTTCCTTGGTCGCGGTGGTGTGGGGTGGCTTGCCAGGGACGAAGGGGCGTCAATGGCCTCCAGCTGCAACAACAGGGATCGTTCCTGCTCGTGGGCTCATGCTAGGGTTTAGTGGAGGATAACCGCCAAGGAACAGCAGGTGGGAGACAGCCAAGGGCTTGGTTTTGACCTTCTTTTAGTGCAAGCCATCGCATGGCAACGCTACCCCCCAAATGGCTCTCGTCTAGAGAGAAAAAGAGCTTCATCTTACAGGACCTCTGGCCTGTAATGTCGATCACTCGCTCGTACAGCGGTATACAGATACTTACTATTCTCAAACTTCACTTTGCCTTGCCTTGCCTTGCCTTGCTCTCTCCTTCGTTTTGCTTCAGCCTGCGACTTCCCTACGGGGGCATTGCACCCTCCCACTGCTACCACAATGCGCCTTGCCTTGCTGACCCTGAACTCACCGGCGTCCCCTCGGTCTGATCATGCACCAGCAAGCTTTCCTCCACCACAAACCCAATGGCTCTAGACTCAAACGTCCATTCATATCAGGACCGTTTTGTTCTTGGTTTTTGCACACGGACGAGACACTTTTACTCGGCCGCATTGAGACGGCCGCGGCGCGACGCGTTACTACCAAGGTATAGTAATTCTGTGCAACAAATTACTAAGTACCTATTGTCGACAATTCAGTACGTACCGTACAGCCCAACTGAGGGGTTCCAAGTTGCCAACTACTGCACCTATCCTACGGAACGGGACTCCGGAACTTGGACCCTGATTTCCCAACTGTGCTGCAATCTCGATCCCCAGGCTGAGGCGTCACCATGACGGATAGCCGGATCAGACAAGCTAGTAAGAGAGTACCTGGGACCCCGAGACACCGTACATCTTCAAATCGCGCCATGGTGACGTCGACTTCACAGCGGCAAGTCATTAGCTAGAGGCCCAGGCTGTCAAGAGAGACGCTACAACTACTCAATATTTATCTAATTAAGGACTCCAGGCTCAGGTATCGTAGACCTAGGCCTGGTTGCTGTGAGTGTTAACGGTCACACCAAAGCAAGACAGGCCCAGCATAGCATTGTATGACAGAAACTCTCTTCTACAGCTCATGCAAGGCTCAATCCAGTCGCTTTCAGCATATTATTGGTATTGGTCGGACCCTGCAAATCCCATGCTAATGTTCAACCCCAAAGGCCGATCACCAGAGAAGAGGGGAGCCAGCATCGTGAACCTCTAGGAACCGGACAACGACTTGATCTCGAAACGGTATTTTTGTGAACGACTGATCATACCTCAAGCATCAAGTCCTGGCGGTTAACCTTTTCCCCGCTCTTTGCCCATAATCGCCTCTCCCAAACACCATCGTCGACAATACGGGGAGGGGCAACGCAAATATTGAGCGAAGAGCGCCGTCATGGTGACAATGTCAATCTGGTGAGAAGTATCCCCTCTACCTTGGCAATGTCAAAAACTTCGACTCTGCGCGTGGTTGGCCCACTAACAAACAGCCTCTGCTCTTTCAGTACAGTACCTGCAATCAGCAACGGGCTTGGGGTGAGACAAGGACCGGCCTGAGTGGAGCATAATGGGGCACGTTCCCCAGAACTGAGGTGCTAGTAAGGCACAAATACCCCTAAATACTGCGTCTGGGCTGCTTTCAACAGAGTTTCTGGTCAGCTCCGCAAGCAGGCAGAAGTGGAGGCGGCGGGGGCGGACGACAATCCCCTTGACGCTAACTCTCCCAGGGTCGTCCCCAAGGGTCTCCACCAAGGCCGGGGTTAGAAACTCCATCGACCAATAATCGGAGAAGATCGAGAAAATGGCGATCAAGGGAGTTGAACAGTGGACTTGATGTGGAGACAGGTCCAACGCCAACATTTGCGCTGCTTGCACCAGTCGTAACACGACCACTTCTGAATAAAATCAGCTTGTTAATGTACTGTACCCATACTGTAAGTGCCAGCAAACCTTAGAATTATTCATGGCAGACTGAAACTGTTGCTTGGCGCCAAGATGCTGCAGCCGTCCTTTCTGCTATAGAGCTGAGAGCTTACCAGAGCACCAAGCTTAGAGCAAACTAGAAACAAACGCATCTTTGATAAAATGGTAATATGTTAATGATCAGAATGGCGTGACTAGGACGCCTCTCGTCAAACTTCGCCTTGAGTACCTCTTAACCAATCAACACTTTGCGGATGCCCTCCAGAAGTCAGCGTGGGAACTCTATTGTCCTTTCTCTAGGCTCCTACAGGGCTCTTCACAGTGCTCGCGATTTGTTTGTTTTGGCGCGGAGACAACCCCTAGCCCTGAAGGGTGTCGCAATGGAGTTGTCGAACCCTGCTGAAGACTTAACTTTCCACTCAGCTTAGGTGGTTTCCCCATGTCGACGGTATGGGGATGCTGAACGCGCCATTACGTCCAATGACACCAAGCAACGCTCACTGATAACATGATGGATGAGGAGGTTTCCCTTATCATCCGTTTAAGCTGAATGGTCCATTGAGACCCCATTCTGACTGCTGATCAACCCTGGCCTTGATTCCTTGCACCCCTCTCCCATCGCCAGATTGACTTCCATTTTGCAGCTGTGTCTGCCAGGGTTTCTTGCAACGGAGGACGAACTCTATGGCCTTTGGTCCAATACAAGCACGGTTTTCTCTAATTTCATCAATACGACCTCGATCTTGAAAATCAATCTGGACACCCATCCGGTCGTTTTGCTCCGAATTGCCAATCACATTCTAGGGAGTGCTTCCTGAACCCTGAACCGGCACATTCAGGGTCCCTCCACTATCAGATACTGTACGCGTTGGTGACTAGGTATTTACAGTTAAAAAATGGTTTGCAGATTTAGCTACGTCGCCATCCGTTGACGTCACCGAGATGATGCCAGGTTGATTGAGGTTTCCCCTTATGTGCAAAGGATGTGAAAACCTTCTGGGTTTCCTGGCTTAGGTACAGTAGACGTTTTCGAGTGTTGATGAAATTGAGGGACCCTAAGCCATTGCTCAGTGTGATCTGGTTGGCACCTTTCACCAAGAATCTTTTCCCCCCCGACTCTACGGCGGGAACTTGACAGGGCTCCGTGAATCCGTCCAGGATAATGAGCTATCGCTTCTGAAGTGACAAGCCCCTGTGTGCATGACATTCTTCTATTTAATTCTGATGACGCAATTAGTCGGACCAGGCCGAGAGATCTCGGTCGAAGCAAGGACGCTTACCGCAATCTTGAATATGAGCTCTTGCAGTGTACGGTACTGTATGGGGTCTTGGTTACTGGAATTTCCAAAAATGAACCGCGGAATAGAACCGGGAACCCCTTCAGGTTAAACAGCCGTCAAAACATCGAGGTAGAGGCTGACTGGGCCATCTCCGTTGAGCATTGGCTTAGATGCGCCGTTTCATATGTACCACGACGGGGAATAATCTTGATTCTCCTACTGCAGGGCACGACAAGGTTTCAAAATCTGGTCACTACTATACGCTTGTAGCCAAGTTGATGGGGTGCAAAGGGTTTCCAGAAGACTGATGCGTGCGGGCTATGGTCGATCAGAAAACCAGGAAGAAAGAAAAAATACGCAGATGACCGAAAGTCGACTGTGTCAGTCAAGTTCCTTGGTTACTGAATGAATCCCAGCCAGGGCCTTGATTGTATGGTCAGCGGGGGCATAGCGAATGGCAACGGCGGGAAGCGCATCGGCTTCCTCTGAGTGCGATCGAAGCATTGAAGGGGATCGGGTCAACGATGCTCAGTTGAGATCTCAAGTCGGGAGGGGGATCGGTTGCTTTTGGCTTCTTGGACGGTGCCCCGTGTGGAGTACTCTTGGTCGGATGCCCTGACAGTCCAGCCTCATCGGTCCCGTCCGCGTGGCTCTTGGTCCCGCCGCCTCAGCGACCAGAGGGGCTTGAGACCAAATATCAAGGGTTTTGGGAGCTTCAAGTCGAAAAAGACAGGGGGGGCGTGAAGACATGGCGCCGGAGAAGAGGGCCCGGAGAGAACAAGGGATTCGTCTAACCTTAGGGAACCCGGTGATCATTCCCTTAAGCCAAGCAAGTCAACAGAGGTCCAGCAAAGCACACATGGCGGCAAGGGACCAAGTCGTCAAGACTCAAAACAAGGTGACAAGACTGGTGGGGGGGAACATTTAGGGGACCTCGCCTGTGGCGCCGCTGAACTACTGTATGATGCGATGCCTTACAGTATATACTGTACCCTCTCTCTCGTTAGCCCCTTCTGCTTGGAACATCCAAGAGCACACTGACCAATGACGCACCCAGGTCGAGAGCACCCTTGTTCATTCAGGATAGATTGTCAGGCACAAGCAGCAACCAGCCGTACGCCAGACCAGTCGCCCGGAGACAAACGGCGAGCCAGTACGGTAGTGCAGCCAGTGGGAGCGAGTCCGTTCATGACGGGGGATTGCTTGGTTGTTGGCAATCCTCGTCAATTGTTCTGACCATTGCCGATACGGTACTGTACTGTACAGCATAGCATCCCTGGAACATTTTGTTCTTTGGTGTTTTTTGTAATATTATGCAAGTGCATACCGGGCTATCACAGAAAGGCGGTGATAGCATCTCATCAACTTCGATTCGGGGCTTGCGTTTTGTTGAGCCTCGGCTTCTTCCGTTGTGTATGGTCCATCTATGGCGATTTATAGGTAGCTGATGAGACATATGTAGAGGCATATGTGATCTGTGGTCATTCATTCCCGGGTCATGCAGTTTCTCTCCGACTATTCATTTCGTTAATTCGAAGCGTGTAGTTCCTCCGTCTGAGACCAATTGCTTTCGTATTGCTTCGATAGTTCTATATTGCTTACATAGTACTAGAACAGGTTAGCTCGACCCTGCCCATAACGTACCACGTCATACACTGATGTCTTTTCACACGAAAGCTCTCTGCCAACCGTGCACTTACTACATTTAAGGTCAGTTATGCTCTCCTTAGCTAACCTAACCCACGGCTTTACGTTGGTTTGCTACCTTACTCTATGAGGCCCTAGGTTGCCTTTTTACAGTATAAGAAATATACAGTGGCATTGGTGGGCCAAGTGATTAGATGCTCACATGCTCTGTGTCGTTGTTCTGGCTGACCAGAGAAGACATCTTGAGCCACCTGGGCCAAATGCTGGGCGGATGAAACCACCTATTCGATCGATCATGCCAACTTTGCTTCTTCTGATAAGTGGCAGTGTAGCGAACCAAGATGTAGTACAGGTCTTGTAGGGTACTGAGACAGCATTCTCACATCTCAATACCCTGAAACAGGTGTTTCTGGCGGTGTGAGGGCACCCTTGTCGAGACAGCAGGGTTCCTGTTCGCTGACATTGCACGACAGTTGGGGTTGACGATATGTAACCCATGGTAGTTATGTTACCCTGTAACAGTAACAGTGCTCAAGTTATACGATAGGCAATTAACTAGAAATAGAAGTTAACTTCAACTTCGACACAACGGCGGCGCCATTCTTAACGTCTCGGGACCTAGGAACACGACCCTAGTGCGACTGGGAATGAAGCATAGACACAGCACAAAGGGCCTCTCGTGATGCGACATAGAATCCTCTGAAGATTAAAAAGGACCAATATGCTGCGACCATGTTTTCGTTTGACAGGTCACGCTGATGGTGAGTTCGATGATCACTGTCGATCGATCGAGATTTGTGATTTATACATAGTATTTTCCCTTGGTCACCCCGGCTTTGGACTAAACACCCCGGTGCCGTGTCAACTACTCTACCGTACAATACGTTAGGTACTTACTGTACAGTATCGATCCCAGCGACTTACTTAGCTAGTTTCGAGGTTTCATCAAGCTGGTTTCCAACATCACGGTGTCATGTTCAATCACATACCGGAACGATTTTACCATGCTATGCTATAACCAGTCAATGCAATAAAAACTACCTGCGATCAAGAGCCAAGTTACTTTCCCATCCTTCGCCCTTGTGACTTGCAGATCTTCTCCCCGAAACGCCTTGTTCGCCAGACACCCGCCTGAATGAATTCCCACCACCTTTTTCTTTCTTGACTTGTGTCTTGCCCATTGGCTTACTGTAACGTATCGTTCCGTACAGTGCAAGTTGAATTTGGTGTAGTGCCGCTTCCCCAAATCACAAGCTGGTATAATATATCATCACCGCCGGTGGTCATGATGATGCAAATGTCAGTTTTCCGATGATGACTGCACTTTCCCATGATGACCCAAGCCAGGCACTGCCCTCTCTAGGTACTTACAGTACTGCGTAGTGTCTGAATAATACCGAGATTATGATTATTTCGATGCTGGAGGGCCCATCTTGGTTGATCCTGTATCGATTCGCTTGGCTGCTGGAAGGTCTGGTACTTTGAATCCGTTTCCACTCGACGAGCCTCCGACTTGAGTGAAGCTGCCGCCTTTGAACCAGCGGTCCTCCTCGGCCTTGCGCTTTTTGCTGAGCTCTGCCTGCATCTTGGGATCAACGAGTTCCAGACCTTGAACGGGTGTGAAAGATAGCGATGATGCTGTACCGGTCGCTGATCCGACTGTACTGCCAACACCCGAGGCTCGCAGGCCGCGCCCACGTAGATCAATGTTAGATGCTTGGCCAAAGCCACCGATAGATGAGGCCGCGCCGCCCACTGTACTGTTCCCCCCCCAGCCCTTGCTTTTGGCACTGAGCTTTGCGCGTGTGCGCTGATCAATCTGGGTACTGCGAATACGGCCGTCGTTGGACTGTCCAATCATTCCCATACCAACGGTCGAATCGCCAGTACCATATCCGACTTCTCTCTCCTCCTTCCCAAAGGCCATGCGGTTCTGCTGTTTACGAAGGTCAGTCATAGCGAGAGCTTCCTTTGCCTTGCGAGCACGTCGTCCACCACGCTTGCGGGATGGCTTGTCATCTGGCACTGGAAGCGCTCGTTGTCCCTTGTTGGGTGGAGGTTCTGTCAGCTTCTCGAGACGTTCAAGACAGGCTGATTTGAGCTGCTCTCCTGTGGAACCGTCGGGACTTGAGTGTATGCGATCGACTCGAGCAGCCAAGACTAGCTTGGCTGATACTATTCTCATGGCCTGCTTCTTCAAATCCCCAGGGATGCCACGGATCATCTCTGAATTGTAGAGGTAGCCCTGCTGCCTAACGCCAATATTTGTGGCCAACCCCGAGTGCTTCTTCTTGGATCCCCAAGAGGCAATGTTGCAAGCTGGCGTTTTCGATAGACCCGTGAGTCCGCCTGCCGCGTTCAGGAGTTGAGCGGCCGTAAGAGAACCGATAAGCGCAGTGAGGTTGGGTGCAAAAATATTCATGCGTGACTGGACATAGTCTGCCAAGGTTTGCTTGGCCTTGTTGAGGGCAATGACCATATCGCATGCCTTGTAGACGCGCTGAAGCTCTTCTGGGGTCATGTCGTGGCCTTTGGATGTGGTGGCTTCGACCGTTACAATCATGAGCGAAGGTCCATCAAGAACGGACTTGAGAGTTATCCCCAGAGGATTGTCGGTCGAAGTCTGCAAAGCCTTGATGCTCTCCGAGTCCAGCGGTCCATTTCCTATAATGGCGACGACCTTGGCATATTCAAGTGGCGTCGTGACAAGTCGCTCGAGCTCCGGAAATCGCGTAGAGTAGTGGTCGCGGATGAACTTGTGAACTAGAACGACCTCGCCGTCGATTTGGGTTGAAAGACTGTTTGACTGTGTCAGGAGATGGTACTCGGGATGGTCCTCGATGTTTCCGATGTTGGTATTCTGAGTTGCGGCTTGCGATCGATAGTGTGCGATTTTCTGTAGCGTTCGAGGCAATACGTCAGGGCTGTTCATCAAAAGAACTGATGTAAACGAATCGTTCATCAAGACGCGACCGTTGATGCGGTTCGGGGTGAGGGGGGCTTTACTAACCTCGAGAACGGGTTCTAGCGTTTGCATGAGACTTGCGACACTTCGAACATCCTTGACTCCTCCAAGTTGCATTTTTTCTACCTTGGCTTTCGTTGCCTCAGAGTCCTCTCTGTCGTTTAATCCGCCGTCAGAGCCTTCGTCTTCATTGGCTTCAGCGTCGCCATCCAGCTCCATGGCGTCACGATTGCCATTTGTCTCTTCGTCCTTGATGAGGCCATCGTTCTGCTCCTCTTCAGCCTCGTCGCCTGAGCTCCCAAAATCGTTGAGTAAATCGTCTGCGACAGTCGACATGATGGTGGCGTGAAAGAAAAAGGATGATGTGAGTGAGTGAAGATGATTGTCGCGAAAGAGTTCGTGGAGTAGACAGTTGCCTTAACTAAATATTTGCCTAGGCTGCAAGGCTGATCAGCGCCACACGTATAAAGTGGGCCAATTTGCTGGGCATTTAGTCTCTCTCATTGGTTAGCCTAACCCGATTTTTTGAGCCTTGCCCTAGTCGCGTCGCTGTTGACTTGAAATTGATTCATCCATCACGTTGATCTTCCTTCTTCATCCAAATTCCTATCTCGCATCGACAATATCGGCTTCATCAAAGCAGACACACAGAAAAACTGACGACCATACTATGGAGTCATCCAGAGGCCCCCCGAGGGTCAAAAACAAGGCCGCGGCGCCTGTTCAGATCAGCGCCGAGCAGTTGCTACGAGAAGCCGTCGACCGTCAAGAAGTTGGGGTTCAGGCACCCACTCAACGCTTCGCTGATTTGGAAGAGCTTCATGAGTTTCAGGGGAGAAAGAGAAAGGAATTCGAGGATTATGTGCGACGCAATCGACTCAATCTCAACAACTGGATGCGATATGCACAATGGGAGCTTGAGCAGAAGGAGTTTGCACGCGCCCGGTCCATCTTCGAACGCGCACTCGACGCCCACCCCAACAATGTCCAGCTATGGATTCGATATATTGAGTCAGAAATGAAGGCGAGAAATATTAACCATGCACGAAATCTCCTCGATCGCGCCGTTGCGCGCCTGCCGCGAGTCGACAAGCTCTGGTACAAATATGTCTATATGGAGGAGATGCTGGGCAACGTCCCCGGAACGCGACAAGTCTTTGATAGATGGATGCAATGGCAGCCAGATGAGGCCGCATGGAGCTCCTACATCAAGCTGGAGAAGCGATACGGCGAATTTGAGCGAGCACGAGAGATCTTCCGAACCTTCACCATGATTCACCCTGAGCCCCGGAATTGGATCAAATGGGCCAAGTTTGAAGAGGAATTTGGCACTAGCGACCAGGTACGGGAAGTATTTGGGGAGGCAGTAGAGGCACTTGGGGACGACTTTGTGGATGAGAAGCTGTTCATCGCATATGCCCGATTTGAGGCTAAGCTAAAAGAGTATGAACGCGCTCGTGCGATTTACAAGTATGCCTTAGATCGTTTGCCAAGGTCCAGATCGATGATCCTGCACAAAGCATACACAACATTCGAGAAGCAATTCGGCGATAAGGATGGAGTGGAAGATGTTGTGCTCTCCAAGAGAAGAGTTTACTACGAAGAACTTATTAAGGAGAACCCAAAGAACTACGACGCCTGGTTCGACTACGCAAAACTAGAAGAGACCTCTCAAGATTCTGACCGGATTCGAGACATATACGAGAGGGCTGTTGCTCAGGTTCCCCCAACACAGGAGAAGCGACACTGGAGACGGTACATCTATCTATGGATCTTCTACGCTATATGGGAAGAGATGGAAGGGCAAGACATTGAACGAGCACGGCAGATCTACAGCACATGCTTGGGGCTGATTCCACACAAAAGGTTTACGTTCGCTAAGATCTGGCTCATGGCGGCGCATTTTGAGATCAGACAGGGTGAACTTACTGCAGCACGGAAACTCCTCGGACGTGCCATAGGCATGTGCCCAAAGGACAAGATCTTCAACGGCTATGTTGACCTAGAACGCAAACTCTTTGAGTTCGTGCGGTGTCGCACTCTGTATAGCAAGCACATTGAGTACAACCCAGCCAACTGCCAGACATGGATCAAGTTTGCGGAACTCGAGCGTGGCCTGGATGATTTGGCCCGCACACGCGCTATCTTTGAGCTTGCCGTCGAGCAACAACAGCTCGATATGCCAGAGCTACTGTGGAAGGCATACATTGACTTTGAAGAGGAGGAAGGCGAGTATGAGCGCACACGAGCCCTTTACGAACGCCTTCTTGAGAAGACAGATCATGTCAAAGTCTGGATTAGCTACGCGCACTTCGAGATCAATATTCCCGAGGATGAAGAAGAAGAAGAAGAGGAAGAAGAAGGTGATGAGGAGCAACCAGTCAGCGAAGAGGCCAAGGAGCGAGCGCGTAAGGTGTTCAAGCGGGCGCACAAGAGCATGCGAGACCGAGATCTCAAGGAAGAGTGTGTATCCCTCCTCAACGCCTGGCTGTCGTTCGAGCGCACACACGGCTCAGCAGATGATGTGGAGGCAGTGCAAAAACAGATGCCGCGCAGGACGAAGCGACGGAGAAGGCTTGACGACGACTCGTGGGAGGAATATATCGATTATGTCTTCCCCGCCGACGACAAGCAGGCAGCAAACCTATCCAATCTCTTATCCATGGCTCAGAGCTGGAAGCAACAATCTGGGGGAGGTCTCGGGGCGTGAGACTGTGGATAAGTGTGCAATTCTTGGTACTATACCCATTCTGTAGTGCTGCACCCCTTTAACTGCTTATATATCAATCAGGCTATGATGTGCAGCAATTCACAATCAAAACCACCTGCCAAATTTCCTGTAATGAATGGATTGAAAAAAGGCCTCTTGTTCTTAAATTGGCAGGAAATAATTATTTTCTTTTCCTCTACCTGCTTTGCTAGGGCTACATGATCCAACACCCCGTGATTGAAGCAATTCGAATGTGTGGTTGACAAGTCAACCTCAAGTTGAGTGGGTATGTGTGTGACGTCATGATGCAATGACGTCTTGGCGCAACTTAATCTCAAATTTAGAAACTTGAACCAAGGCTGCTGCCGTTGGGGGCATAAAAAACCACAGGGATTTAAAGACTGTATCATTACCTTGCCAGTGAGGCCACACTAGCGAGAGAGAGAAAAGGGTGTTTTACTTGGCTCCATCGAACCATACCAAGCTGTGCCAGCTACGATCAATCCGAGGAGACACATCCAAACACAATCTTCACACCAAGAGTAAGAGTCTTTTCCCTTTACTTTAAAAGCCATAGTCATTCATTATAGGTCATGATTCGTTAAGGTGCTCTAGGAACTGGGTCAAAATCCAACCCCAAAGAACCTCGTCATACCAGTCAAGCATATTATCCATCCGTATATCAAAAACATGACAAGAAGGAAAAAAGAACCCATCCTCCCATAATACCTTATCAAATGCCCACATCCCGCCAAGGGACACATGTCTTACCTCTTTTTTACCAATGCCTATTCCCGATTTCTTGTCGCACTCTGCAAGCCCCCGTACTTCCCAAAAAGCCGTTCTTCCCGAGGCCGCATATCCGTGTTCCCACCCCGTCATCATCGTGCATACAGTAACTTGTTGTTACCATATTCATCCCCCAATGCCTTCTAGCCGCCCCTCTTCCCATCTCCTTGGGTCAGCCCGTGGCACTCCCGCTTGCTTCCCCGTTTCCAGTCCCTTTCCATACCCCACTCCACTCATCTTCTGTTGGCAGAATCAAGAAGTTCATCGTTGGGTAGGTATGTACGCATATCTGCCGGTCTGCCGGGATATGGTTTCGGCTTTGCTTTTGCGCCTGCAGGATAGGCCGCATGCGCTCTGCAAGGATCGAGCCACTGGCTCAGTATCGGCGATGGTCTAATGCAATCATCGTCGTTAGTCTTCGTCTCTAAGACACGTGTGAAACAAAAGTGGGAATGTTTGTGGGGAGAAAGCAAATCTGCTTCATCTATCTGATGCAGGGGAATCTTAGCAGCAAAACAAACGCCAGCCACAACACGTAGCGCAATAGGTCACATCCATGTCAGGTTTCCTTCTCTTTCCAGTCTTTCTGCTCCTCTTCTTCCATTGCCATTAATGCAAAGACACTGCCGTCTGATGAGCTCAAGATTCTCATGAGCCAAATAGTCGTCTCGTCATAAGTCATGAGTTTAAATGTTGTGGTGTTGTGTAAGTGAGTGAATGTTGTTCAAGGCCCAGCCAAGCATTTAGTAGGGGGATGGCAGACCGTTGGGATTCCTTCTGTAAGTGTCTGTCCCATACGGCTCTGCGGGAAAGGTATTGCCTCTGTAAGGTTTGCCTCCATAATCATGCGGGTCAAAGTATTCGTACTCGATGTCCGAGTCATACCCATCACGTCGAGACGAAGGACCCCAGCTGTCTGCTCTTCTCCTGTCGTCACTCATCGACTGTTGTCGCAAGCGTTTTTGCACTCGCTTCTCATGTCGACGGGCCTTCTCTTGCTTGAAGTTCTTGCACTCATGCGTCAACTCCTTGGCTTCCTTCATCTCTGAGATGGCTCCCTTGATGCCCATAGCAGCTATGCCGACTGATGCGGCATCTTGCATGATTGCCTTGGTCTTAAGCTTCTTGGCTTCAGTCTCACTCAATCGTCCTTCCTTCACTGCCTTGTGTCGTGCATTCCTCTTTTCCATACTAGAATAGACCTCGTGCGCCGCGTGGATAGTGGCTACGGCCGCTAAGCCTGTAGTGATAACTTGCTTACCTCTCATTTTTTTGGCCCGCTTCTCATCCTCATCAGAATCTCCTAGGTCTGATGACGAAGACGAGTAATCGGAGCGTCCTCCTCGTCGCCGCTCTCGGGGCTTGCTCTTGTATGATCGATCATCGTCGTAATAGTCTCGATTGCTGCCATATCGTCGGTCATCATACATGTCGTCTGAGTATCGACGGGAACGGCTTCCGCCGCGGTCGCTAAAATCGTCTTGGTCGCGACGACGGTGATCATCGACGGCAGCAGCGCCAGCGCCAGCGCCAGCTCCAAGGCCAAGTTTGGCCAAACCGTTGCGAGCCTTGTCAACGACGCTGCGACTGCGACTGCGCTGACGGCGTCGGTCCGGGGATGGGCTGTATGAGGCACTTCGGCCTCTTCCTCTCCCACTGCGGCTTCTGGATCGTGACCGATCCAGAACCTTCTTTGCCCCAAGGGCACCCAAACCAGCGGTTGCGAGGGCGGCAAGACCGCTCGCTCCACCGCCGCCGCCGCCCTGAGACCTAGATCGAGCGCGGGAGCGGCTGCGGCTGCGACCAGTTTTGTGGTCCTCTTCAATGTCGTTCCTGGAACCACGAATCAAGCGGTTACCGACTAAACCACCGATCACAGACTCCGCCAGGCCCAGCTTTCCTCCCTTGTCGTCGGTTGCCGTATCAACTGCAGCGGCACCGGCAGCTGCGGTAAGAATGCGCTTTGTCTTCTCACCCTTCCAACCACCGGGCTCTTTGGCAACGCGGAAGGCCTCCGTGGCACCAGCAAGGAGAGAAGCCATGGCGGCCTTCTGAATTTTGTTGGCACCGTTGCCACCAGCATGGGAACGAGACCGCTCGCTGGAAGGACTGCCTCCCCGGCGGCTCTTGGTGTCATCTCCACCACCTCCGGTAAGACTTTTGACAGCAGCACCAAGACCGGTAGCTGCGATGGCACTCTCGAGGAAGTTCTTGTGGCCCTTCTTCTCCCGTGGGCTTTCGTCCTCATCGGAGTAGTAATCACTGTAATAACCGTCACGGCCACGCTGAAGAATCATGTTGGCCTTTTGATCCTTCTTGGCTTGCTGCTTATTGTAGAACTGAGCACCCTGGTAGGCAGCGAGGGCGCCAACTCCGGCGAGAGCAGCAGTTGAAAGAGGATTGCGTTGAATTTCAGTGCGCTCCTCCTTGGCCTCGCGACGATCATATAATTCCTTGCCGCCCGCCAAAAGAGCGGCACCAGCGACGGCTGCGATGATTTTCTCATTCTTGGACATGCCCTTTGATTTGTGTTTGCGGTCTTCATCTTCGTAGTAAGGGCTAGAGTGACCTCGGTGGGAGCGGCGGTCATAGTCGCGATCGCGAGGGTCATAGCCGCGGCGATACTCGTATTCTTCCTCATAATAGTTTGGCCCAGCAGATCGGGCACGGCGGATATCACGGGTACCGGGAGGGGGAAATTCTCGTCGAACCTCTTCTATCGACAGGTCGCTGTCCTCGCGTCCGCGAGGAACAATCTCCCGATGAGTCTTTGAGTTGAAAGAGTCTCGAGGGTCGAGATAACGAGGATCTTCCCGGCGTTCCTCCCGCACATAACGGCGAGAGTAGTCCCGATCGTACGGGTCGTAGTTTGACATGAGGGCAGTATGCGTTGTGTTATCACTATGTTCTGATGGTGGTGTATTGGTTGATGTTTGTTGCGTAGTTAAAAGTGGTTGTATATCGATGATAAATGATGCTGTTCCAACGTAGAGTTGACGAGTCCTGGCAATGTAAAGAGGAAAAGGAAGAGGATGTGGCGGGAAGAGTTGATCCAAGAAAAGCAACTAGAGAAACCCAGCCACAACCAAGCCAAGCAAAAACAGGGTCCTTTGATGCTGCAACAAGGGGGAAGGAACCTAGGAGAGGGCTGTTTGGATAGGTAGGTAGGTACAGTAGGTAGTAGAGTGGGAAAGAGTCAAAGAAAGTGGGTTGCTAAGTCCCGTCTTGAGGGCAGGTGCAGAGTGTTAGTGGACGACACTGAGCTTTCTACCTTGGCTGGTAAGTGAGTGGATGGATGGGCATCAACAGGGTACGGAAGGCAGCAATGGAAACACTGACTTCCCTGCTGACATTCGATGGCACTTTGAAGAGGCTGTTATGGTTAGGCTATGCTCTGGTTTATTAGGCTTCATGTTATGTTTTACTATGATGATTAGGCTCACTTACTTAACAAGAAATTCGTCACAGCTTCCAAAAGCTCTACAAGCGGGGCGAAACCAACGACGTAATGAGGAGGGGCTCTCGTTAAGCTGGACACACAGCGCTGACGCTATCCGACAGGGGTTATGGCCTTGTAAGGCCCACTAGAAGCTCTTGGGCACGCTGGGCGCCGAGCAGCGGCACTTAACACCCAGCTGGGCACTGGCCGGGCGTTCCAAGCACAGCACAGCCCGCGAGCGGTTTTGTTTTCTCGGGCAGGCTCCTCTTGCGCCACAGCGATCATGCATTTATTTCCACTTTACAACGTCTTAACACCCGGCAACACCGAACACGATATATTCGATAGCAATGCGGCGTTCGGAGATATAGATTTATGAGCGATCCTTCTCCGCTCTCTTGCGGTAGTTGTTGATATTGGCATTTTGCCGAATCTTTCGGGAGCCTCGTGTCCTCAGATCTGGGTCTACCCTGACAACCGAGCTGAGCACCAGTAGGTATTCTTCAAAGTGAGGCTCTTTTTCGAAATTGGCAATTGGCAATGGGCTTTTGGGGTTTAGATCTCTCATCCCCATATCTCACTTCGAGCAGGAAAGATCATCTCGAGGTCTACAAAGTGAGGCTCAGAAGTCGTTCCTCGAAGGGATACCCTGGGTTCGTGTCACCTTGGACACCTGCATATTGGATGCGGTACATGCCCTCGAACTCATGTTGCCACTGATGAGTTGTTCGCTTCTAGAAATACCTGTCACTTTGTGAAACTCGGGCTAAATCAGCGGCCAAGCACAAGACAAGCCAGGCGGGGGTTCAGGCCATCCAATCGCCTCTTTTCTTTCAAACCATCCTGTGTTTCTGTTTGACTTTGGCGTTGGGTTGACATAACACTTGCGACATGGCATGTGACCCAACAGACGATTGCTAGGATGCCTGCTGATTAGAGTTCATGACTTGCTTAGCCACGCTTTATGTATAAGCCACATGGTTTGATTTAGCCATGATGCCTAGGTCGGTATGTACATATCAGATTCTTCAACATCATCAGATTCAGACCTCGTTGGTTCCCAAGGTTGCTTATGGTTGATCAGGGTCTGCATGCTTGTGTACGTACCATGACGTATCTATTACGAAACCCGGTTCGCTTGGTGTGAGATTGACCCGACACGCTCGGCCACAGCACTACTATCACTCGACATTTGCTTTAACGATATCAATTTGGCCATATCGCTTTCAATGTCACAACCGGATTGTCTGAAAAATTGAACCATTGAAACGAATGCTTTATTGATTCAGAAGCTCAAATAATACATTTCACAATCCCAGTCTCGCTACCTTATGGAAGTAAATGTCATCATAAAGGATTCAAGAAGTATTAGTTTATGTTTATTGGACAACATTCTTAAAAGCATATTAATACTTTCATGAAAGATTGGGATTTCTATTGTCGAAGTTTTATTACGGGCCTAAACTCAAAAGATAAAAGGTTCTATGTGTGGTTGGACTTTGCACACTTGAAGATCTGACTACAATGTCTTCTCAACGTATGCCACACGACGTATAAGTTCGTATCGATGATAACACGCTAGAGTATGCCAAAAAAAAAAAAAAAAAGAGAGAAGAAGAAGGAGAGAGAAAAAAAGAATGCAACCAATCCGTACCAATACCACTCACTCTAAGGGCATAATCTTATGCAGGCGGTAAACTTTTACATGAACCAGAACCAACCCATCTTATTCACTCTTGGAAACCCGAAACTCAAAAGACCAAACCAGACTCCATTTCCCGTGCAGTTTTCCAGTTAATAGTAACAATGATGCGATATCTAATTGGTACAAAGTTCTATTCAACGCCGTTGGCAAATCATGCGTTCTTGTTTCCGTTCTCAGAGTGCTTGAGCTCAGCTGGTTGATCCATCTCCCCCGCATGCTGAGTCTCATCAGACTGAACACCGTAGTCGGTAGGATCAGCCTCCTCGTCCACCTTATCCATCTGATCAGGTTCGACGACAGCATACTTGCTCTTTTTTCGGATACGAGCACCGTACCAGAAGAATATAAATGGGATAAAGGCCAGTAGAGTTGCGACTCCTCCAATGAGAGAACCCCCTCCACCCACACCAAGAGCTGTAAACATCTGAGTCGTGAAGAGAGGAGCGGCGGCGCTGCCCGCAGATCGAGCAACTGTATTGGCCGCGATGACGGAGGCTGCGTATTGGGCGTATGTGTCGGTGAGATAGTTGATGATGGCAACATAGACCAGCATCAAAGCGGCAGAGAGGAACGTCCCCGCAAGCGTTGGGACAATCCAGGGGACGGCACTGTTTTATATTAGTTACTACTCTTATAACGGCGGAAATTTAAGACTTACTTATACTCTGCTGACCATGCAAGCCAGAACATGACAATAGGGAACGCAACTCCCCCAAACATGGCCATCAGAAGTCTGTCTTCAGGCAATAGCGTGTTTCCCGCAGCATCCCTGCTCCGTCGTCGCTCGCTGTCCACAAAGATGACGATGGCTCCAAGAACGGCTCCCACAACCTGACCGAGCAGAGGGAGCTGCGAAACGCCAGCGTTCCAGCCCCTCATATCCCTGAACACGATAGGATAAATGCTAAAGAGCATGAACTGGAGAGTGAATACAATGCAAGTGTAGATAGAACAGAGGAGAGATATCAGATCGAACATGAGAATCCAAGGTCGTGTAAGGGCCAACTTATAGACGTGGGCGAGCGAGGGCTTATCCTCTTCCCCCTCCATCACAGCATTCTCATAACCTGCAATCTGTCGAGCTCGTTTCGACTTCTTGGCCAGAATGGTTGGTGTATGCGTCTCGGGGATAAAAAACATCAGGAGCACCGTGACAGCTCCCAGCCACAGGACAGAATACATACCCCATCGCCAGTTCTTCTTCAGCTGAACAAAACCAGAGACAACAGGCCCCAGAGAAGGACCAACCCAGGAAGCTAAGCTAAAGATTCCGGTTGCATTTCCTCGCTCAATAGGATCCCAAAGATCAACGAGAACACCAGGAGTAGTGCTTAGCGGAGCAGAGATAAAAACCCCAGCCAGGAATCTTCCCACAAGGAGGGACCCAAAGTTTGGAGGGAACGAAGAAAGAAAGTTGAAGGCCATATAGGCAATAAAAGTTATATGAAATATCCATCGTCGACCATAAAACTCAGATAGAGGCGCAAAAACAAATGGCCCTGCGCAGAAGCCGAGGAGGAACATAGTTGTCGTCAAACTCGCAGCAACCTCCGAGACGCCAAACTCTTCAACAACAGAGTCGATGCTACCCGAGAAGATACTTGATGCAAAGTTTCCATTCATTGCAAGGAAGACTGCAATGCAGGTAATGGCCCATTTTCGCTTGAGAGACCAGTTTCTTGGGTTCTCGAGATCATCTTGCGAGAAGTCGATATAGCCTTCTTTGTTGAGATATGGAGTTTCCACGCGTCTGTCGGGGCCAATATTAAGCTTGAATTTCATGTAGGAGAGGGCTCTGCCCACTCGAGCGGTCATCTTGTGATTTTGATATGCTTGTAGATGGCTTGTAGACGGCTTGAAGGGTGATAGTATGGATAGTGTAGCTGAAGTGATAAAGACCGAGTGCACAAGTTGTATTTATACGACCTCGCATTCAATCACTTACTTCTCTTCAACATCATGATGAAATAGTTTCTTTCGGGCATCATCCATTTCTAATGGAGAAGAATCTCCACTGCGGTAGCCTTGGTTAAGTTAAGTTGACGTCAAGTTCTCCAGGTGAGGCCATACCGACCGTGACCACCAAGCCCATTTCCCCAGACCAGCCGGAGGTAAGCTCCGTGATGTGCTTGAATACCACC
Organism: Fusarium austroafricanum; assembly: GCA_012932025.1. Taxonomy (NCBI): domain Eukaryota; kingdom Fungi; phylum Ascomycota; class Sordariomycetes; order Hypocreales; family Nectriaceae; genus Fusarium; species Fusarium austroafricanum. The sequence goes on along the minus strand of JAADJG010000009.1, from coordinate 34,765 downwards.
AGATCTAGCTGCCTGTTGGCCGACTCTTATTCCCCACGGACCGAAATTATTTCTGAGCTGAATCCTCGCCTCCTAAGCTTCTTGATCTCCCCAGACTCTGAGCAAGCAAAGCTATCCAACCCTGTATGCGGATCATTTGGCCAATTCATGTCCTGCTAGGTACCTAGAGGCCGGCCCCACGTGGGTATATCACGGCGTCCGTTCAATGGCGAATCAGGCGACTTGTATCGAGATTTGGAGTAGAATTTAGAAGCTTCTCTGCAGGAAAATACGATTTTGGTGGCTGCGAGGTGAAGATTCTTCAGTCACTTATACGGATAGGCTCGAATTTCATTGCATGTTCTGGTGGCTTAATGCTTTATGATCAATTTATTCTTCCTATGAGCCAGATATAACCGGAGGTTTCATTCCGCATGTCTCGATTTTTTTGATTTTTTTCTCTCGATTTTTCACGGTTCTATCACTCGGCCTCTTGTATGTACCTCCACTATCTCCCCGCAAACTCATCCCGCAATAAGCTAATAATTTACAATAGAGACAGGGCATGGATACCACCAGGTAGTTCGGAAAATAACCAGGAAAATAAGAGCCTATTGACATAAATAACTAGGCATTTAAACCCTAAGACTTTAGGTAAGTTATCCTACTCTTTATGGTGGTACCCTTACCTAAACTAATCCCGATTTTTCTGTAGCCCACCTGACCACCTCATTGTATCTTTACAATTTTCCATCGACGCTTGACGTAATTAATGCCTTTTCTGCTACTTATCCAAAGCACAGACAATCTGCAGGCCTTGTCCTGCTATTTCCCCTTCAGGCATTTTTCGGGGACCTTGCTGCGACTTTAACATTTCTGCAAGGCACCGTTTCCTCGTTGTGTTGTTGATGCCCAGTTGTGTCTTGTACCAATTCACACGTAGATCACCAAGACAGTCAGATTCTGACGATAGCTTCACTTTCTTCTCCAGAATCGAGAAAGTTTCTTATCTCTCGACACCCCTGTACATGCTTGACTTTACCCTCTTCGGCCTCGGCCATCGGGCAAGTTGAATAATGTGGCAGGCACAGGCATGATTGGCAAGGTCTTGGAGCCGCAAATGTGAGATCTTCGCCAAACTCCACGATAGCCTCACTTCCATAGCCATCCATGGACCTGCTCTACTATATATCTCGATGTTCGCCATCGCGATGCTTCAATTGCGGCACGGGCGTGAGCATGAACGCGGCTCAAGCACGCTATGACTCACCGGATCAGAATCTCCGTTCTGGCAACGATACCCTTGAGAGGTGTATCGATTGTCCAAGGTAACGAACTCTTCTCCACTAACAAATCATTTCGCCAAGGCGATCAAGTCCGAATTTAGACACCACCTATTTTGTGATACACCTCGGTCAATGATAGAAATACTCTCGACCCTTTTCCCTTCCTATAAATTCCGGGTGTATTTCTGACGTACAATAATATACCAGGCCTCATACTCTCGATAAGGACTAAACACTCAGTGATGCCGTTCTTTTTAACCACAGTAAAATGCCACCGGGTCAGTGTCATCGCATGTTCCATGTTACAGCTGAGGGGTGGCACTTCAGTCAGCTCTGTGGCATATTTCCTGGGCTTGATATCTGATAATTGATCGCTTGTTGCCATCCCAAGGGAGCTACAGGGAGCTTGAATCTATACTACTGGATCACCAATTGTCGTCTCAGCAAATGGTTTCTGGAGGACCTTGCCGATGTGACCGTGGGTCTTCCCAGTTGCTTTGATAGTGGACATGGTAGATCCAAGTCAAGTTCACATTATTACACTGTGAGCTATAAGAAAACGTGAAACGGGCCAAAGGAGCTGATCGAGGTAAGGGCCCAACACAATGCTTACCATCAAGGAGATTCTTCGCAACACCGGATAATAAGGACATATTTCGATCTTGATATGATCACGGAGATAGATAAATGGCAATGTGATCAGTTTTGTTATATCGATATGTATGATTGACATCGATTAGAAAGCTGTGCTCTTTTATAGATTGGGCGATATGGTTTTTATAACAGAGAAAGAAAAGAACATAGCAAAAAAGGGATAGTGATATTAAAAATGACAGTCCGTGTGACTAATAATTGATATATTTCTCTCACCTTAAGAGACATATTCAGTTACAAGTGAAAATAACTGGGAAAAACACGGGATAATGGACCATCAACCTATAAACCCAATGCGACAAAGAAATAATTAAAAATTTCACCTGCGATTGATGCCTCATAGACATTATCTCATCATCCGTGGCATAGGTAGGTAAAATTAGCTACCCTAAAGCCAAAGCCAAAGCCACCTAATGGCGGACCCCTCAACCCCGCTAACATGATGAAGAATCATGATGACGGTTTATGTAGTGATGGTAAAAGCAGACAAAGTCCGTCTAATACTGAAAGAACCATATCCCATAACCGGCTGTCGGAAGACGAAGCTCTATATCCAAAGCATCATGCATGTCCTTTTATCATATCACCCTTCAATTCTCATGTCTCTCGCCTATAATCCGGCATGCATTAGTGAGCCCTAACCATGTATCCGTATCAAAAGACGTCCATACCAAAAGCATGGAGGAACCCATAAAACGTCAACGAGTCGATTCAAAGACAAAAGCAGACAGCCAATATTTCTCGACATGTTTTTTTTTTCTGTGACGTTGAAACTATAGTACAGCTAAAATAAAACAGAAAAACTCCATATTCAGCAAAGTTTGGAGAGTCCCCTCTAACATCAAATCCCAAATGAATAAATCAAGTCCAAACCCAGATCAAAACCGTCCTTAAACCCCGTTCAAATGCAGTCGAGAGGAAAAAAACCCGTGTGCCGTAGCTCAGTTGGAAATCATACGCGCATGTGCTTTTCACCATTCATATCTTTTCTTCCACCCCTTCGATGTTGCCCTGCTCCATATTTCGTTCCCTTAATCAGACATCCTGTAAACTTCCACTGGTGGGTATACCTATCATCCATCGCATCACCTGTCGCTTGGTTGCCCCTGCCATCACCACAACTGACCAACCATTCAGTTGAACTCGGTGTAAGCTGCCCTGCCGGAGTCCTTGGGCACGTTTTTCCAAGATGTCGCGGGTGCGTTAACATTTTACAAAATACCCCCTTCGAATACGCCCTCCTAGAAACCAATAGATCAAGCCTTCGAGCTAACGTGGACCCTAAATTTCCTCCTCCATCGATGCTCGCATTTGCATTTGCTTCATTCTGCTGGGTATCGAATATCTCTAGCTCGTATGCATCGCTCCTAGGTTCTCTCCATCGCTCGACAGGAAGTCTCAAGAAATGCAGACCTTTCACCATGGCGCACCGGTAGCTCTGGTATGCACAACACAAGCCACTTATGAGAGCCTACCAGCTTGTTTGCTGTTTGGCTCTTCCAAGTAGTGGAGGATCTTGCCGGATCTGGAACTCTTGAGAAATCCATACAAATCGTTTCGCTGAACAATTGTGAACCAAAACACCATAATCGACAAAACGCCGTGGCTCATGATGGGCGCGAAGCCAGCTGCATGTCACGGTATGAAATCATAAAACATTTGTAAATCTGGGACGCGTAAGTCATATCGACCCAGATCAAGGAGCATGGCGACAACTCTCTCGGGTGTGCCTCATGCCATGACCCGACAAAGAGACAGGCCTAGCATATCCACAACAGGCAACCGCCCCATTTCTGAAAAAATGGCTTACGGTTGAGTTGCGTGAGCCTCCTCAGCATCAACACCGTTCGTAAGCGGCGCAGGCTGCTCGACATGGCCATTTGTCAAAGCCTCAACACTGGTTACATGGATTTCACCATGAGAGCCAACGAGCGGAACTGTTCCGGAAGGCGAGAAGTCAGGGACAGCAGCGGAAAGTTGGCTAGTACCATCTGGAACAACTCCGTCAAGGTCATGCGATGTGAAGGCTTGGAAGTTAGGGTCGTGAGGATAAGCATGTGCGTTATAAGGCATAGAAGGAAGGTCGTGGTATTGACCGTTGGAGAAGCGGTAATGCCTGTTCTTGAAAGCTGGATTCGCAGGGCCAGCGTTGCGCGCCAATTGATCCCGTTTTTCCATGGATAAAACAAAACTCTCCCACCCATTTCGACGACGTAGTCGCTCGCCTTCGTTCTCGTCAATGATATAATCGACTTCAGTTGAGTCCTCAAGTACAGCGCGAATAAGATTCATGTCACTAGTCAGACTCTGTATGCGAGAGAACGCAGTGATGAAGTGGAGAGGGACAAATCCTTGGGAATCCATGCGCTGTCGAAGGAATTCGTCCTTGCAGAGGTTCTCAATGGAGAAGTAATACTCGATTTGAGCTTTTAGCATGGGAATGAGCATGTTGTCGAAGTGAAGAGGATGGAAGGGAACTGCGCCCATAGGCGGAGCCATGGAGTAATCGTAATATTGAGCCTGAACAACAGGCATGCGAGAACCGCCGTTTGGCACAGACACTCGATGAAAGTTGCTGGCTCCATTGCGGCCACGGCCTCGCTGAGAGGGAGGCGCAAACATGCCACCATGGCCACCCTGTCGCAATGGGGGGCTGTAACCTTGGGATCTAGCAGCATTGGTGCCTTGACCGTGGAACCCAGACGTGGAAATGGCATGCTGAGACTGTGAATGGCCGTGATGAGCACCTCGTCCCCGATAACCGCCTCGGCCTCTCTCACCGCGACCTTCGTGGCGGTCGCGAGAGGATTGAGGGACCTCCTGTGTAGAAACCTATTAGTATAACTGAAATGACGGATGAAGCTACTTCTGTAGCCCAGAGTCGCATGCGCTATATTGGCGTTATCTTACCGAAGACTGAGCAGGAGAATCCTTCGCCTTGTCAGGGCCAGTGTTTGTTGAAGCTTTCTTCTGACCGTTGGCATCTACTGATCCGCGCTTGGCCGCAGCTGGTTGCGATGCGGCATTGTTGGCACTGTCCTTGGGCTTAGCATCGTTGGTCTTGTTTGCAGGCGTTGCAGAGGCGGTCTTATCCGAGACGCCGTTGGTTGTGGCTCGGGGAGTGGTATCACGGCTACCACGAGCACCACCCCGCGGCTTGGAGCCACGCATTTGAGGAAGTTGTGTTTCGAAGTTAACTGTGGGGACATAGTCCATGGTCACCCATTTCTGTCGAGACTTCGAAGCGTTACCATCCTCTTGACCATCCTTGTCGGAGCGGTCTGACTTCTCAGGGCTCTTGTCGGCAATCTTCTTCTTGCTGTCTTCCTTAATAGTAGTGATGGCAGTTTCAGGAGTTGGCCATGCCGTAGAATCCTCAACTGATGGGGGGATTTCGTTCTTCCCATCCTTCTCGTGTATCCGCGACCCTCGGGGACCATTTCGCTCTGACCGCACAGCGCTGGCCGGTTTTTGGTGGGGCTTGACACCATTTGTGTAAGGTGCAGAAGTAGGCTCCTCGGTCTTCCTCTCATCCTTTTGGGCCGAAGTTCCATTCACTGTAACCTCTGCGGGTGTGGGAGAAGGCTTAGTAGACTTAGCCTGACGCGCCTCCCTTCGCTTATGCCAAATGTTGACGCTGGGGATAGGTGCTTCCAAGAGCTCGACCTTGGGGGGCTCAGGGCCCGCCTCCTGCTCCTTACCTGTCGCTTGATCGCTTGGTTGCTTCTCGGAAGTCTTGCCCTTCTTACTTCGTCTGGCTTTTCGGGAGTCCTGCTCATCGACAGACCGGGTAGCATTGCTTGATGACCTCGGTGTCTTCTCGTTGCGTCGCCACGGGCGATCTAATCTGCTCGCATCATCTTCGCGCCGCGATTCGGTTCGTCTGCTTTGTGTCGACTCGGAGCGGGCATCGCTCTCAGATCCAGGGACACTCTCTGAATCTTGCTTCTCAGCAGAGGCAGCCCGGGGCTCAATACTCTCAGGAGCCTCGGAGTTGGTCTCCTCAGCAGCAGGTGCAACCAACTTTACGTCGGTTACAGGAGTAGTAGTGTCAGCATCAGCGGTAGGTGCCTGGGCGTCCTGGGAGGGAGCGGCAGCATCGGTGGAAGCAGCGGTATTCGAGGTAAAGGTGGTGCCCTGACCCTTCGCAGCTTGTGCGTAGGAAAAGGTTGATTGGGTGGCCATATCGCTGGACTCGACGATAGCTGATGGACTCATTGTAGAGTGAATCGTGTCGTACAGGTATATTGTCGTAGGCTGAACAAAAATAGTGAGCCTAAGGTGACTATTTCACCTGGATCACCAAATAAGAGTTAAAAAAAAAAAAACTTAAAAACTTCCAGGGATCGGAAAACTCTAGAATGTCTCTCAACCCCCTCCACACTCAAGGAGAGGCGCAAAGCACCCGCGTGCAATACAGTCGCTATTCGTAAACCCCCAAGTGATGAGGGCGCCTGGAGTCGAGATGCTCGAACAATAAGTCGCAAATCGAGAGTGCAGGTCGAGGAAGAGGGTTTATATTGGGAGTGAGCTGTCCGTTAAGCCGAGGGCTTCTCGCCTCGAGGAACAAAGGCTTGATCGGGCTGTGCGTGAACGCTGTGTATGAATCGATTCAAAGGTTCCAGATGGGAAAGGAAAACGATTCTGTTATGTCAGAAGGTGTTTGCTTATTCGAAAAATGACAACCTGGATAAGTAGGCGGCAAAGTTTCGAGGCAAGGAGGACGGGGGAGAAAAGTAAGGTTGACAGAGAATTTCCAGGCAGTAAACCTAATAATGCCTGTGCTGTCCTGCTCTGCTTGTTTTGTCTAACAAGATACAAAACCAGAGTATGTCTGACAGGAAAACGTGTCGACTACAGGGAACCCGTAAACTAGAGCAGAACCGAACCAGAACCAGAACCGAGGCCGGGGTGTTTGCGTTGCTTCGTCACGAGGGTATCGGGAGAAAGCGCAGAAGGCAAGGCGGGGTGGTTATGATGGAAGGATGTTGAAATACTCCAAGAAGGAAGAGTGAGAGGAAGAGGGATAGGGTAAAAGAAAGGTTGGTTTGGTAAACCAGTATAAAATAGCCCTCAGCAGCAATTCTTGTCTGGAATTGGGCTGGCGAGAGAAGTTGTGGTTTACAGAACGAGGGCACACGGAGACCAGGGAACGAGAAAAAGAAGGCCGGAGGTTATTTTTTGCGTTGTGTGAATAATAAATTTTTTCCTTCCCCTCTCTGATCCGCAGCCACCTACGAGGAAGGTACCACGAAAATGTACTGCTACTAAGTGACTGAGAAGGTACCGGTGCGCCGAGCGGAATCCTTGGAGATAGACTGCCCGGTAGACAGGATGGGAGGGTGGAGGGACCTTCTTTCCCACTCTATCTTTTTTTTTTTTTTTTTTTCACGCCAGACGGGCGCCCAAGAGTATGAGGTACTACCTGTGATACCTACTCATCAGGCACTTTTCCCTTCCTTTGATTAGGTACCTACTAACAAGTAGTATGATCCAATTGCTCAATACCAACCAGTTACCTAAGGTACCTAGCTATACCTGATCTATTGACTGGCTTAGATGTTGTCATTGACTGATGTGATGCGCATTAGGACCTACCTCAGTACCTACAGTAGTAATCAGTGCATCGCACAAGCAGGTCAGCGACGGGGGCTCTGCATCCATGCCTGCCCATCAAGTAACTCATACGTGGGACGCACCCCGTCGCTGACTCGGAGCCTCCATAAAAAGCCCTGCAACCGAACGGCACTGAATGGACCCCAGTCCAGACTGCTGCAATCGTCTTGGTCTCGAGGTCACCTTCCAGTGGGATTCAGGGCAATCCATTCTCATTCCGGCCCCACTCAACGCACTGTTAGAACCCGTCGTCATGTTATGAATCCGAGACTCCGGCAGTGGTAGAATCACCTCAGTCAACCGAAGCCGGACGACCGTGATAGGGTGGAGTTGCGCGAATATAAATCGGTTTACCAAGCATCATTGCTGTTACTTTCAAGGTTACTGTGACCATGCGAATTTTTGTATTCTAGGTTTGCTTTGTTTGTGATTTCTCTGATTGATCAATCTTGTTAGGACCGTGGTGCGCTGTAAGGCGTCACGGCCCTGCCATGGCTTTCAGTTTCATGAACCTCCTGTTGCAATGGATATAGTAGCATGAACGTACAGCAGCTCGTGCAAGACAATCCGAACAGATATTCCAGGCATCAGTGCCAGGCAAGCATTTTCTTTTTGTCTCCAGGATAGCCTGATCATTGTGCATAACTTGGGGGCCAGTAAATGAGTCCTCGGACGCAGCGGTAATTTGGGTTGAAGGGAATCCATGTCGATCAAAGCTAAGCTTGAACGCAAGTCATTCATTCATGTTCGTCTCTCTCATCGCCCGCACGAGTTTTCCCAACATGTAGCATTTGGTTGATACGGGGAAATGGTGATTTGGTGTTGAATTGTTACCTGGATACCTCTCGAAGCATTGCCGAAGCTAAAAATTACCTTGGATGCCGGACACATTTGATCCACAAACCTCCACTGCCAAGCAAGAGTCAGACAGCCCTGATCAGTAATCTCAACTTCAGCAATCATCAACAAAACAGAATAAATGACAGTCTTCATGTCTCTCAGAAGAGAGCACACACGTGCATCTGCGGACCTACGGTGAGAAACACCATCCGTCCATAGTACAACGCCGCAATGCCGTTATTGGCATGGATCAGAAGGAAACAACTCAGGCTATTTATTTCAAGTACACAAGCAAGCAAGCAAGCAAGCAGTCAGCCAGTCAGCCAGAGCTCAGTACCCTTGGTTAACGGAAATCTTCCAAGTTGAAGTTGGACTGAAAGTTACCCCTTCGGCATGAACTTACTGTCACTCTCTTCTCTCTCTGCAACTCGTATTGTCTAGATGCGAGAAAAAGAAGGAACACAGTAAACAGAATCAAGGTTATGAATGTGTAGCTTAAAAAACAACAACAAAAAATCTTAGAAGGGCATTACTAAAAAGAATCAAGTTTCGAAGTCTAATGCCGAGGCTCATATCCAATGAACTCTTGGAGAAGTTGCAAAATCTTGCAACAGAGAGACTTTAGTTCATGAGGTTGCCTAGAGTATCTGCTCCTTTTGGAAGGACTTTCGTTCCGATTTCAATGATAATGATACGTATGCCGTGACCAATCGTGCATATATATTCAACAGTTCCGAGTGGTTGCTAGAGATCCCAAGGTTACGAGCCGAGACCGCCCGGCCGGTAAGCTTATTGGACACAACACCTGATGGCCTGCCCCTTTGGGCAATGCTTAGCTAACCCTTCCCACTACCATGAACAGCCTGGGCTGGACATCTGAAGTACTTGATCATACATTCCAGGTATGTACTTTTGTCAAAAAGAGAGAGAAAAGAGCAGGGAGTCTAATAAGCCCAATTGACTGTTGCCCTAGGCCATGATAGTATGACGAATTCATTACTAATATTACACAAGACAGACAACTCATATACAGTATAATACTGAATCCTATAGAAGCATTGGAACAACTCCGCAGAAAGCGATGACTTAAAGAGCCTCCACGCCCTGAGATTAAGGTGATACTCTAGCCAGTCATCCAGGCTGTTGCTTGCCTTGCACCAAATGACGTAGCAAAACGCAAGCCAGTAGATCCCATAGGGAAATAACTGATCAAGTACCAGACCAGACACGCGAGCTGAATAAGGGCAGAGAACAAGGTGAGAATTGTGCTGTGAAGCTATCGATCTGTTAGCGAAGAAGAAATCACACACAAGAGTTCAGAAAATCGACCTTCAAGGCAAATACAAGTGTCAAGGTGATGGAGCCAAAGTAGGCTGCAGTAAACGGCAGTCGAGGGGTAGAGAGCAAGTGGTAGATGTAGTTCATAGGGCCCATTACCGCGGCGAAGGAGGCCAAGAACATAAGCGATCCAACAGACCATCTGCGAGACCCCACGTTAGCTTCTGGATGGGATTTCGAAATTCACTATGCCGAATCAACGACATCATATCATGAAGAAAACTAGTCACACATTCGAAACTGCCTCGCGATAGTAAGGTCGCGTGACAGAGATCGGCAAGAAGAAGAAGGGACGATGCAGGGCAGGTTGAAAGGGATGTGCACAAGTTCCCGACTTACAATATGACAAACTTGCGTGGTCTTAGAGAGAGGGCTGGGAATAGAGTGAAGCAGATGACGAAACATGCTACAGCAGCGAGGTTACAAGCGCCAAATATCAACAACCGATCCCATCGGCTAACTGCCAGTCGGGTTAGTGTCTCCTAACCACGAGGTATGTCATTTGCATCACATGCATGGCCCAAGGCATGGCTCAGATGCAATGCACATGTCCCGCTGCAGGGGTGCCGAAAGACCATGGGTCAAGAACATCTAGGGTTAACTTACGGACAAACCAGCCTTCTTCCTCTTCACGTCGACTGGGCGCAGGGAGAGGCGCGCCGGAACTCTCGGTGGTGGGTAGGCGGACATAACCACTGCCTCCTTGGAAAGGATTTAGGCTCTGAAGAGAAGAGAGCAACCCGCTTTGCTGAGAGGTGTTGACTGGTTCATCGCGGCGACTCCAGCCAAGGGAGTTTATAGAGTCTCGGAAGGAAGAAGAAGCCATGACGGCAGGGACCCAGAGGGGTGGAAACGTAAGGGACGGGCTCAACGACGACGGGACAGGGACGGAGCGGCTAAGTCGATCTTGCGGCACAGGTTCAGATTCAGACTGAGATTTAGATTCGGGCTTGAGCTCGTAGTCGTGATGGAGGGTGGGATGGCTGGAAGGCAAGGCGGGCGACAAAGGCGGTCTCGTATCAAGCTAAAAATATGAGTTGGAAGAGCAATATCTACTTCCTTGGAAGTCTGGCATCATGGTTTTGGTGGTCAGTCGACGAGTGCTCATGATATAGAGGTAGAGCTGAAATGAAAGGGACAGGTAGCTGCCTACCACGATCTGCTACTTACGGAGCATAAACTTGTGGCTGACGACGCTGGTTTGCGCAAGGCGGCGATAGGTAGATACGGAGGACTACGAGTCGTTGGGGCTTAGATTGGAGCGTTGGAGCCAAGGGGGTTGCAGACGACCGCGTGTGCCGCTCGAAAAATGGCCGGAGATAATAGCGATAAGAGAGACGAGCAACGGTAGATGTGCGACAACAGTCGATCGGAGTATTTTGCGCGAGATAGGGAAGAAAATGGGGTCAACCTGGGCGTTTGGAGAGGAGTGAAGTTGGCCGTCAACACGGAGGGCGGCACTAAGCCAGGACGCTGATGGGTTGGGGTTGGGTGTGTGGTTCCTTCCTTGGATTGGATCCCATCCATTCCAAGCCTTGTCTGCTATGTCGTCTCAGGAGATTATATGATTGGTTGTGATAAAATGGAAACTAGCTTGGGGTAGGTCTGGTGCCACCTGTGGCTCCCCATCTTTTTTTTCGCGGCCCGTCCTTGCTCAAGCGGGGACGGGAGGGATCATGCATGACACAGAAGCATATGGCCAGTGATGAGAAGGCTTCAGAGTCAGAGCTCAGAGCTTAAGGTAGAACATGGCTGTTTCGGAGCTGATTTGGGAGCCTTGCAGGACAGGAGCTTGAGACGGATCTGGAGGTTTCAGAGCCTTGAGCTGATCATAGGCACATTATCCATGGCGCATGCGAAGGTACCTAGGTAGGCAGCCAACCAGATATTGTATATCCGTAGCCGCACAATAATTCAAGTTTACTTGTACAGTTGTCGTTTAAGCATTTGGAACAGAAATGCCCATTCGTCAAGGGCAGGGCCCAGACGGGAGAGGAGCGGGCGGACGGAGCGCTCCTTGTTTACTGCTACTACTTACCACTTGAGGAGCGGACCGTAGAGGCCCGGACGCGATCCGTAGGGACTTAGTCGAGAGACCATGAGAAAAGCCGACTGATACCCTCCATGATGAGGACAAATCTACCAAGCAGGCTGCTGTCCCGTATTCTTGGTGCCAGATATAGTGCCAGACATGGCAAGGCAGAGGCTGTGTTGGAAACTTCATTCCCACCCCAGCATACGGGATGTCATCAGGCTGACAAAAGTTGACTCTCACCCCGAAACACTCCGCTCTATGATTCTCACGAGAACCAGCCGCGTCGAAATACTCTGTAACAAATGGTGGCCTTGAGCTGGGGCGCGTGGCCAGGGAGAGGGAAGAAGGATGGGAAAGCGTTCAGCGCATGACCGAGAGCAAAAGAAGGAACCTGAGGAGGGAAATCGATTACATGTAGCAATTCCCGATGAGTCCTCAAAGTCCCAAACGGAGGGCTGGGCTTGGTGTCTTAAATCTCAAGTCACGTTCGGCATGGCGCCCACCCACACAGTCGCATCCACACCCTCCCCTGTCCTTTCTATCTTGCATCAACTCTGAAGTGTAGAGCGGACATTGCAAAATAGCACCGCGACCACCATTACCGCCAACTTTCTTTGATCTATGGCCAAGTCCAAGCACAGTTTGCATACAACTATATGGGGACCAGTGACCACAGCCTCCACGTTTCGTCCGGAATACCTAGTGTCAGGCGGGCGAGGGACGATGAAAAGTTGTACATCTGACTTGATGGCCATGGCTAGCATCCTTAGCTCGTTCTTGAGAGTATAAATTAGGGGACCACGGTGCTTTAGCCTGTGGTCAAGAATTGTTGATCTCATCTTGCAGCCGTGATAGAAAGGACCTTACTTTTTAAACTGGCCTTTGCAGTCATCAATCAACACCTGGAGTTATATCGAAACAGAAGCGGACTTTGAAGGAGTAAGCACAGCCAAAGGGGACGAAGGGCAGGACGAGCAAGAGTTGATATCAAGAGCAAGGCTAAGAACAGAACAAGAAGATAAATCCACTTTATCATTCCGAAGCGCAGCTATCCGTTCAATCTATTTGATCGTCGTCCATTCCTACCGCGTTCGTGAGAGTAACCACCAAGAGACACGAGAGACCCTTACATTGGTGTTTGGGTTTGTTCGTATCGAATCTTATCGACCACCTACCTACTGTACTCACTACACCTACCTACCTATCCCCCCTTCAACATCAGCCACGGCCGAGCGTCGTCTTGTGTTGGACCCTTGACCGACTTATCGTCACTATTGTACTTACACTTCCACCACCCTTTCCCGGAGCAATCACCTGTCCCAGCTTTAGGCCCCTCCAGTTTGAGGCGCCATAAATACAATAAAACGTCAGACCGCTTGCTTTTGGCCGTCACCGTCGACCGAGAACGCCCATCTTGGACCAAACTGGCCTTTTATGCAAACTATCCGATCCTGCCGTTGCCCTCTGGACAACAGATCTCGGATTTGCTTGCATTTGTCCGTGCGTTGAAATAAATTGAGACGCACCCCGCGATAAAAAGCAAAATCGGCCTCTTAGCTTTCAATATTTGCAAACCTTGTAGTTGCGACAACTGTCTTGTCATCTCGTCTTGAGTTTAACCTAGTCCTTGACTTCAGTGTGGCCTCGCATCATCCCGAAGACAGACCTTAACATCACATCACCATACATTACGGAAGTGAACCCTGCATTTCGGCGCCCCGCTACGCACATCCATCCAGTTCCCAATTTGGATACCATACTCGACCACAGTTCCAGCAACTCTTCGAATTCAATCCGGGTACTTATCCTGCTTCGTCAACTCGACACTTATCATATCATCATTTCTTAATATTCTATCGCATCGCCTTATAAGCCGCTTTGTCGACCGTGCAACCTTACAACATCGACTGTTTCCATGCCTTCTGCGCATTTAGGTGCTTTTAGTATTCTTGGTAAGTGTATGGGTTCATTGTTCTCTTCCGGTCCAACTTCCCCTGTCTTTCTTCTACGTCGACTTGCATTGCATACTGTACTTCTGGGTCCAGTTGTTTTGCCCAGACAGATCCCTACCAACCAACCGTTCGAGGGTTCATGGAAGGACGACGCATCATAGCCTCATTAGTCCCCCTCACCCGTCTCTGTTTCTTTGTTATACAGACTGTTTGCCCGATTCTCCAACTCAATCCTTTTCCTCTACCAAAGGAACCCTCCCAACAATATCGCCCATTTGCTTCTCCCTTCTGGTCAAACTCGCTCCCCTCCCTCACACAACCCCCAAATCTGAGTTGAGGTGCACACCGTTAGCTCAGCCGTTAGCTACGAGGTACAAGTGACATACGGTGGCCTTGGCCCCCTCTTCTTATTCGGGTGCCACCCACCCACATCACATTTCGCACTCTCATCCCCCAAAACTAAAACCTCCATCATCATCCTCTCAAGCCGCGACTCAGACAACCGTATTCCAGAACTACATTGCTGACTGGGCTCCTCACCATTCCAAGAACAGCCACTAAAACCCTGAATCTGAACAGACGCTCTTCACCGCCAAACTCGACTGGGTTCATCCCATCCCTTCCAAGTCTGCAACTTCAGCTACGACTCAGACTCAGACAAAGAACCCCTCTACCACTGCTCCGACCGCCGTGCCCCCCCGCGCCGACCATCGTTCAGGACAGCATCTCCAGACTACTACTAATAGCACTGGACTGGGGCTAGTAGTGTACACACCAGACGATAAACTGGACCTTTTGGCCCGTGCATTACCAAGTACTCCAGCCCAAGCGCCCACGCCCACACTCTGCTCTTTTGACCTGCGGAGTACCTGCACACCCAAGGAACGCCTCCAGCGCTTTAACCCCTTGAAGGTACCTGGCTTTGACCATTTAGTGGACGGACGCCTGGAGGCCCTGTACTCGGTGCCCGCCATTTCAATCCCCTCCAACCCCGAGGCGCTCCCTCCGACCCTCCGACTCACGACATCCACCTTTCCCACAATATTATCTGGCTTCAAGCTCATCCGACAAACTGTCTAACATCACCTTCGGATCCTTACTTGTTTAGCACTTGCGATCCCTTCTATGGACTGCAGATAGTGCACATTTTACATCTCTCCCCCCATTTGCTAGCTGCAACCAACACTATCTGTCTATCTGGTGAGTCAGGACTCCAAGCCTCAAACCCCCGGCTCTCCGCCCGCCACTTTCTTCCTTGTTGTAACCTCCGCGCTGGTGGGTGCTCCATATATGGATGCCCGCTTCCCCATCACTGAGCCGGGCTTCTTTACTTCTCCCCCGCTTTGCGTTCCGCGCTGTTCTGACTTGATACTGACCCGAACCCTTCCTTCACAGGCCAGTTTCAGCTTGACATTCGTATCTTGAACGTACCACCACCTTAGCTGGACTGGTAGACGCCCACAATATTTCGCCCACATTCCCCCTCTAGCTAGGGCCACAACATCCGACTCTACAACCTCGACATAACAATCTCACCTCTACCATCCTCTTAGCAATGGCCCAGCACGGTTTCAACCAGTTTGGCAACGGCCATAGCGGCGGGAGTATCGACCCCAATGACCTCGCCATGTCAGGTGGCTATTCTCCTTCATTCAACAACTTTAACTCGAACTCTGGAAACGGCACAAACGGCTTCACAAACAATTCCGCCATGTTTGATGATGATGAGCTTCTCGATGGCCTCAACGGACCCCCTGTTACTCAATCTGGAATGTCAGGCCAGGGCCAGGACTTCTCAGGACTAAGTATGGGTGGCTTCACCCAGAACGCCTTCTCCCACCGTAATTCCGGTCTGCAAATCGACCAATCCCATATGAACGGCTACTCAAGTACTCCCGATGGGGACCCCATTCAGAGTCCCTTCAACACTGGTTTCAACACACAGTACCGGCAAATGCAAGGCCACTCCCTTGGCACCTCCCTCCATTCACCTTTGTCCTACAACGAGTCTCCCTTGGCCGGCGCCATGAATGCCGATAGCAACGACCCAAACTACC
Organism: Fusarium austroafricanum; assembly: GCA_012932025.1. NCBI lineage: Eukaryota > Fungi > Ascomycota > Sordariomycetes > Hypocreales > Nectriaceae > Fusarium > Fusarium austroafricanum. Next base: position 19,008 of record JAADJG010000009.1, on the reverse strand, counting down.
TCAACGCCAAAGCCCGAGCTCGAATGTCCCAACAAATGCAGCGAAAGACATCTAACAGCCGCAGTCCCATGTCTCCCATGACTCCCAAAACCGCTACCCTCCATGGAATGACAATCGGATCGCAAGAGTCCCCCGGTTTCGGTGGTCAAGCTATGAAGTCGGCCAATGGCCAGTGGCTGAACACCCCTGCTGGAAGTATCCCTGCTTCTTACAACTCGGGCTTTTCTTCCCCTATGCAGCCAGGCATGAATCAAATCAGCGAGGTTATGATGAAGGGCGGCACTTCGATGCCTGCTAAGCTTGGTGTTGCGTCGAACGCTGTTTCGTCACAGGAAATGAAGAGGAAGCGCCGTCGAGAGTCTCATAATCTTGTTGAGCGTCGCCGACGAGACAACATTAACGAAAGGATCCAGGATCTTAGCCGGCTTGTCCCCACTCATCGTCTGGAGGATGAGAAGATCCGAAAGCTCATCCAGAACGGAACACCTCTGTCGCCTTCATTGACCGGAATCTCGAGCCCTCAGGCAACCTCAGGTCTCGCCGGACCAGGCGCTCGAAGAGCTACTGGAAACACTGCAGGCAACATCACAACGGGTCTTCCTATTGAAGACAAGGACAAGGGCCCCAACAAGGGCGATATCTTAAACGGCGCCGTCAGCTGGACTCGTGATCTCATGTGGATGCTCCACCTTAAGCTTCAACAGCAGGAGGAGATGATGAACACTATCGCTGAGCTTGGTGGTCATTTCCCTTTTGAGATGACGGAAGATGAGCGACGAATGCAGACTGAGCTTCTGGATGCCATTTCAAAGAGTGAGGACGGTACCTTCTCTTACTCGCGAACAGCTGGATCTGGTCTGCGAGTGCCCCATCACACCGATTATCGAGGCGAATCTCTGTCCGGTGGAGGCGGCAGTCTTGACCCAGTTGCCATCAGTCCAGATGACAACCTCGATCTGAATGAGACGAACCAATTCTGGCATGATCCTGATGACAACAACAGCGGCCACACTTCCGTCAACTTCAAGGAAGAGGATGAATTCGGCATGGATCTTACGCAGTAGAGTGTGCTCCTGTCTAGCCTATCTTCTCCTGTTTTTCGGAGCATGTCTCCTTGAGTGCAGACCAGGACTACTACACTCAAGTATGTGGCCCTCTCTTACTTGCTTTATTGTTGTCGGCGTTTGTGGTATTTGATACCGGCATCATTCTTATCATTGCATATCACTATCCTCTTTGGCCTGGCATTGCATTGCCAACCACACTCGAAGATGTGATCTCTCGGTGTTTGGCATTATCTTGGTGTTTTCTTTTCTTTTTTGGGAAGTAGGTTTGGGCGCAACCTCGGCGTGCGGGGGGTTTGGGCCAAACTGCATTGTTATAGGTTACAGGGGCATGTCTGAATTTTGTTCACCTTGTGCTGGAGGGGCTTCTGTTTACTGGGTTTGCTTCTTTCTTGAGTGGGCTGGTTATTGGTGTTGCTGTTTTTCCATGTTGCGATACCTCGGGGCGATTATCTGCATCAAGTCGGGGATGGACGGTGAATGGATGGACACAAGGTCAAACATCGAACGTCTTTGGGTTTAGGAAATTTCACTTCTCTCCACTCCTGTTCTTCTTTCTACCTGCGATCTAATACGCACACTGCGGCGTTTTCTCCAAGTCCTAGTCACCAGGCGAATGGGAAGTAGATCTCTTGTGTTTACTGCAGTCTTGCAGCCATTTTGTTGCTCTTTATTGCCTAGATACCACAAGCGAGATACCTATCATTATAATTGTTTCCACCCGGGTCATATATACAATTCCAGATGTCCAAGTCTTCCAATATTATGGAAAGCCTGCTCAATTACCAATGGCGAGTGCAAAGTAGATACTCACCCATGGCTGTCAGCGTATTCCATACCAACTTCCGCTTCATATCCTCCTGCAAAGCAACACGTTCAAGGGCACAGCGACCGTCAAAATACTTGCACATGACCTGCCAGCTGTTTGCTAACTTTTCGTCGTTGAAACGACGAGCGATGGCAGATAGGTAGCGGGATTCTTTACCAGTAGCCTTTTTGGCATCCAAGATGATGTGCGGTATTAGTCCTTGGAGATGCGGGTGGTCATTAACCGATGGATGCGCCGTCGCGACTGGGACAGGTTTGCGGGCGTGCGCGGTGGCCTTTTCGGCGGCATCGCGCTGGGCTTTGGAAGCGATACGCTCAAGACGGGCTTTCTCTGCGGCCTGCTCGGCAATGGTGGGGACGTGGGAGCCGTCGGTACCGGAGTGGCCTTCGGAAGACTCGGAGGTGCGGGGGACCGAAGTAGCCGTAGAGGAGTCGTCCTTGATGTCTTTGTCTTTGGTCTTGTTCGCATCTGCATCTGCGGCCGCGCGGAGTTCCTCAGCCTCCATCTCGTACTCAACCTCATACAGGATCTCAGGCCAGACGACGACATAAGCAAAGGTGCACAGCTGGGTGACCCAACCGCGGCGCATGAGCCAAGCAAGCATAAGGAGATAGGTGGGACGGTGGGCTTTGCTAGGTGAGAACTGCTTGTACGGACGGGGTGCTTGAGACAATTCGGCGAGGAAGTTTGGCAGTGGTGGGGCGAGGGGGAATGCTCGCTGCCATTCTTGAGTGTCGAGAGGAAGACGGGAGAGGTTGCTGTTAGGAGATAGGATGTATTGATCCTTGGCGTGAAGAGGAGGGATAGCAATTGCACGACGCCAGAAGATAAAGTGCTGGGCGTATTTGCGCACTTGGCCCAGGGTCAAGATGTTGCTCTGGCCGACTTGGTAGAATCTATGGGTGTGTTAGAACAAAACAAGAGCCAAAATTACAGACGACGAGGCACTTACGATTGTGTGGGTTTCGACAACCGGACAAACTCAACCATGGAGGCTGTAGTTGGGTCCGGGTCAGCTTGAAGCTCAGCGATGATTTTCTTCTCATCATCCGTTAGCAGCAGAGCAAAGTTGCGATCGAGAAAGCCGGGCTCCTCGAGAGCGTCCTGGCTGATAAAAGTGTTTGCCGTTGTTAGCCAAAGGCCACGCTGAGTTCCCTCTTCGCCTTGTGGGAGGTCATCGATATAGAATGGAATGGGGATCTGGACCGAGGGCGTCAAAGAGCCAGAAGCGGTATCCAGATGTAAAGCCGCGATCTTGTTTTGTGAAACTGCCTCATATATATCGTGCATGGCAGCAGCCAGAGATGAGCTCTGGAGGATTTCTTTCCACAGGGCACTCATCCGTTTTCCTGATAACTAATGTTAACCAAAGTGTTTCGTTCAAACCTGAGAGACACTCACGCTCCTCTCGTGCCTTATCCTTTGCGACGAGGATTCTTTTTGACTCTTTCCACACAAATTCGCTATGCTGCTGGCTGTACTTGAAAGCCTTGCTGACCTTCTTTATAATGTGATCGTACATGGACTCGACAACGTCCTTGACTTCGTTGCTGCTAGGGTTGAGGATGAAGACGAGATTGAACATGGTCATGGAACTACGCTTCTCGTCGTCCTTGTCTTTACTGTCTTCCTTCTTGCTCTCCTTTTCCTCAGTAGGATGATCGGGCGCCTTTGCTGTGGATGGCGGATCAATCTCATGAGGTGCCGGCTGTTCTTCGTTGTAGGCAGAGCGCTTCTCAGCGCGAGATGTCCTCTTAGGTTTCTTCCATCTGCCGTTCTCAGGAACATGAATAGGATATGATACACAATACAGTGGATCTAGTGAGAGTTGGAAGAGTCGTTTGTGATAAGGACGAGCAGGGGTTAGAATTCCAGCAAGATCACGAGCAGGGAAGCCCGCAACACGTTCCCATGGGACAATCTGAGACCCAGATTCGGTGAAAGAGTGTTCATCAGGATTCCGTCCCTGCTTGAGAGGCGCGTCATCGGCAACATCGGAGAAGCTCTGCTGCGATAGGCGTTCGAGTAGAATGTCCTCAAGCTCAGCACCGGCAGTGGAGCTTGATTTGGAGTGAGGCTCAACATGTGCAGGATAGTGAAATACAAAGGCTGGGCCGTCGCGAGAGCGGTTGACTACAAGAGCGACGGCAAGAAAGTTGTCGCTGGTGACACTCGGCACAGCCATAACGACGTGATTTACATGATATGACTGAATGGGGCTACTGACTATCACATAAATTGATGTCGTTGGCCTGCTGTGAGGCTTGGATATTCGGACAAGGTATGTCGGGATGGGGTTTCTCCAATAAACCACGCCTCAGGTGGTAGTGGAGAGATGAGCCTCAAGGGCGCCACGTTGTGACAAATGGAGGGGCTCCGGTAGCGCCGCCCTGACGCACGGGCGTACAGCTTGAGCCTTGAGTAAATATTGAGGTGGGGGTTTCAGAAGCGGCTGCTGATGTACTGTGAAGTATGTGGCGTCGTTGTCGTTCCCTCACTCCCCAGGATGAGATATAAGGCGGTAAGTAAACAAACAACGTCTTTTGTTAATGGTCAAGTCTCCTCTTCCTCGCGAGGCGTTATGCGCAGATAATTACGAAGACGCCTTTGCTGAAAAGGATCAAAGAAACCAAGCATGGAATATCAGCGAAGGATGGTAGTTAGCGTAGAATAGCCCGTCAAATTTAACAAGTCGGTGTGCAGAATAGGCAATGGACAATAAAAAGGGAGCAAGAAAACTCGACGGTCTTGTCCTGGCCCTTTTTTCTTTCATTTACTCCTACGTAGAAGACGAACTTTGGATTTCGTCGTATAGGTAGGTATTGAACGGGGCAGTGTTATTCGCATATCAGTGGCGAGAAATCAACTTGGATCCTCCTGGCTAAAAAAAATAAAAATAAATGACCCAACGGAATTCCCAACACAATTTACTAATTTCCCTTTCACTTGATCTCATTTCCTCCCAGTGCTCACCGAACCGGCTATTGGAAGCTGTTTTCTTTCAAGCAGAAGCACCACTTTAGTGGATAATCGACATCGAATACCTGGGGACTGCATAGTGCATACTGTACACAGCGCAATCAATCACCTGAACATGTGATTCTGGGTCCAACCAGGCACAGCATTTCCCATTCTATCGTACACGCTATCAAAGCAAATTGTTTGACTGGCAGTTCAGACTCGCCTTCTCATCTTTTTCGCATAACCTACACGTTTTCTTCAACCAGAGCATACTTAGTTCATACACTGCCTGCCTATTGCGCACCATCTAGGAATCTGTACTGAATACATACCCATATACTGCATTCTTACCTTGCCTCAAGGCGTCACATCCGCATCCACATTCACACCTTACGAGTGACACGCGACAATCCTTTCCCTCGTATTTGAAAATTTCCAGACTGTGGCGGAAAACGGCACTCACTTCCTTTCCAAAAGGTCTAGGCCTTCTTTTTTGACTGGCCCACGCCCACAAAACGAGCACCAAGCACCAACACCGCTCCGTCCCGTCTGCCTTAGCTTTATTACTATTACTACACGAGGTACTTAAATCTTTGCCGGCTTCCGTGCGACTGGAAGGGTAACAGGTCGTGTGCATTTTCTTCTCCTTTATTATCGATCTTGCCCTCACCATCACCGCCGCCGTAATCTGCTGCCTCTTCTTCCGTCATCATCAACATCTCATTCTCCGTCCTCGCCGGCTTCTCCGCTTCCCGGCCGCTCACCTCCTCGAGTCTCCGGTACCCCTTTCTCCACCGTCTCACGGTACAACCTCCTACTGCCACCGTCGCCGGCGCCGCTCTATCTTGGACCATCCCCGGATTTCCGCCCCTGAGCCCCTGGAGCAAATCATCTACCTAGGCACCTCCTAGGCACTCATTTTTATTTTATTTTTTATTTTTATTTTTTTTAAACCCTCAGACTCACCTTCTCAGCCTTGAGACAAGCTTGACCTTGCTTGACTATCAATTCAAGCAATTGCAGTCCGTCTCAGCGCATCTATCTCTCCTTCCTTTTGGCCTGCTGGTGCTTTGGACCCCCCCACCATTGCCTCTTCTCTCTCGACTATCCCCCCCTCAGCGCATACTCTCACCTCCTTATTTTTCACTCATCGCACTGCGCTCGCGTGACCATGTCAACCTCACCAACCAACCTCGATTTCGGCCATGTGCCCTTCTTGGACTTGTCCTACGACAACAATGAGTCACAGGACTCAGCTCTCAAACTCATCCTGACGCTCATGCCGGATTGGGCCAGTCAAGACTCAAACGTTGAATTTGTGCGCTTCACTGATGGCATCACCAATACTCTTCTAAAAGCCATCAACCGCCGTCCTGGCATGTCTAAGCTTGATGTTGATCGGGATGCTATCCTGCTACGAGCCTACGGTCATGGAACTGCCGTCCTCATTGACCGTGAACGTGAGGCCGAGAACCATGAGCTGCTTATGAGACACGGGCTTGCCACCCAGTTGCTTGCTCGTTTCAAAAACGGTATGATGTACCGTTATATCTTGGGCAAACCTGCTCGTGCCCAGGACCTCAGTGAACCTCCAATTTTGTCTGCTATTGCCCGCCGCCTTGCACACTGGCATGCAACTGTGCCTTGTTTGCCAGACCCCAACCACAGCCGCGACGATAGGCACGTAAACGGCAACGCCAACACCAACGGCGATGGCCAAACTAACGGGCACACCAACGGCTTTGTGAACGGAGACAATAAGTCTCGCCAAGAACAGATTGACAGTACGGCTCCTGGAAAGCCCCCACCTAACATGTGGACAACTATGCAGAAATGGATCTTTGCCTTGCCAACCGATACGGATGCTCAACGAGAGAGGCAGGCGCTCCTACAGGGCGAGTTGAAGGAGATGGTCAAGAAACTAAGCCAACGTCCTGGTCTTGGCAAGAACGGGGTATGTTTACAAAAATACACATCTTGAGTGAGGCCAAAAAGAAAAAGACTGACTGACCTGTAAAGCTTGTCTTTGCGCACTGCGATCTGCTATGTGCCAATGTTATCATCCACGATGAAGATGAGGCCGCACCCACCGTGGACTTTATCGACTACGAGTATGCTACACCTTCGCCTGCGGCGTTTGATGTAGCAAACCACTTTGCTGAGTGGGCAGGGTATGACTGTGACTACTCAGCCGTCCCTCGACAAGATCAACGACTTGCCTTTGTAAGAGAGTATATCAAGTCCTACTTTTCGTTAACAGGCAAGAGTGTCGACGAAGAAGAGGAGGTGCGCAAACTCATGACCGAGGTCGATGCCTACCGAGGAGTTCCGGGTTTTTACTGGGGCATCTGGTCTCAAATTCAGGCCGTCATATCCAAGATTGACTTTGACTATGCTCAATACGCTGAGCTGCGATTGAGTGAATACTGGGCATACAAGGGCGAGGAGGATGGCAGCCGAAAGGCCTCAGGCCAAGAGATGCCGTTGAGGGAGAAGACTTGGTGGCGCACCGAGTAGGCGAATCCACAGACATCCATCCGAACATGGCATAGCGACAATCGAAGCAGGGACTGAAGCAAGTTACATATGATCGCTGCTTTGCAGTGAGGAAGAGGGAAATTCATTCAGCGGCTAATCTGGGCGGGGAATTGACTAGAAAAGATCGGAAACAGGAACGGACACAGCGGGAAACGGTTTCAAGGAAGGCGTTTTCTTTTTTCTTTTTTTTTCTTTCCCCCCCCCCTTTTTTCCTGGACCCAGGCTTGGGTTCTTTTAAGAGCAGGTGACTTGATCGTTTCCGTTCTTGATCTTTCCTATCCATCTATTCTCCCTCATATTCCCTGGATGTTGTCCCCGTAACGAACAGCCACCCTCTTGCCCCTTCCTGGTGCTAGGCACGCTTCCCTTCCGTTGTTTTATTCTTGTTTATTCTTGTTTTTATCTCATCGTCACGTGTTCTTGGGGATTATGATTATATAAAGAAAGCTCAATATGGATAGGGAATGGCATCAAAGGATAAAGTCATTCAACATGAGCTATAGATAGCTACGATATCCAGAGAAGGAGACATGTCATAAATGAGCTGTATTTTCTGCATGATTAGCATAATTAAACTAACAGTAGATGGGCCCTTTTTTGATATAAACACATTTCTTACATACTGTACCCGATGGCGCGTCTAGTTGTCTGCTACTCTATTGAGATCCAAGGACCGTCCCTACAGGACTTTGTTGGTACTCGACATCAGCTACTATGGTTTCCCTACCTATTATCATTACCGAGACATTTCGGACCGGTCAGTTCACTTGAATATCATATCACTTAGCCTGGCAGAGAAAAGAAAATTGGCCTTGTCGAAACAAATGTAGCTGCACTCTCATAGGTCAAAACACGAAAGACATGCTGCATCACCAGAAGCAGTATCCTGCGTTCATCACACCTGCTTGACCAACCGGGGCGATATCCCAAGATGGCTAGAGGGGACAGGCGGCTGTCTACAGTGCATGCCTTGGTCAATTCAGGTAATAGCAGCAAGGTATACCAGGGTGGTGTGGCTTGTGGAAGCAGCAGACGAGCAGACGTGGCTGGCTCAGGAGAGATGAGAGATAAAGGCAAGGTGCTTGCAGCAAGGTAAGGTACGACGTAGTGTCACATCAAGCCTGGGGCTGGCTGGGTCATTTGAATGCATGCCGCTGAGCTGGGAACTTTCATTCAAACTTGCTCGGTGGGGGACTTTTTTTTCTTGATTGCTTAGCATACGACATGTGCGGCGGCAGGCTTTCCAGTTGATTGAGGTCATCGAGATGAAGGATGAAATTACCTGCTCCGAAGAGGGCCAGGAATGGGCCTCAAGAGCTTGATCATGATCCATGTCTAGCTCAACGGAACTGAACGAGGAACCTCCAATTCTCGGCCCAACTGGGAGAAGGACAAGGTAAGGTACGGTAATAAGATAAGGTGCTGCAGCTGATAATTTAGTGAATTAGATGACCATACCATGCTGTTGCTGTGGTTGCCAGAACAAAATCGAGACTCGGCCACAGAGACCAAAAGGTTCAATCGTGTGTGTATCTTGAACTGGGGATTTGATAATCTTGGAGATAACGAAAGTCAGCCAAAATATAGTGACAAGTCTGCCTTATACCATCATCTTTCTTGTAATAATTCTAAAATGAAGTCTAGGTTCTTTCTTTTTCTCATAGCCACCTACGGTAGAGGAACTGCGCAGGTACAGGTACCTAGGTATATGTCGCACAAATTCCGACATGGGCTGTCTTTTTAGCCTCGAACACCAACGAGATGAAGGGTTGACCGGGGTTATTTCCAAAACTCGTGGCTTTGCGACGGACGGTTGAAGAAGCGGGGGCGCCCAGACGTTGCCCTGTGGCTTTTAGCTTCCAAGACTTCTCTACCTCTGCCTCTGTCTCTTCCTGCCCTGCACTTTCCACTCGCGTTCGATTGCGCTTGCAATTGTGATGCACGCACGCATGGCCGCTAGACACCAACACCCTGGCACCTGCCTAAGAACCGTTGATGTGGGCAGCCAGGGTTCCAGAATCAGCCCTTTCCATTGGCTGCTTCTACTGGTTTCAAAACTTTGAGTTCCAGTCGGGAAGGAGCATGGTCCATTTGTCGCCATCCAACATCCATCCACATCAACATCGAATTTGACATCCACATTATTCACACCGTTCCGCCTCCCGTCGGTATCGGGTCGTCAGAGACAGCCAGAACCTTAGCTTTTACAGTATTCACAAGCTTACCAACTTTTATTTTGCCTAGCTAATTTCCTTGGCCTGTGTCTGCTGGGTCCTTGGCGAGGGAGGCCAAGAGGGAACAAGAAAGAGACACGAGAGGGATGACCAGACCCCTCCCGTTCCGACTTCTGACAGTCTCCAAAAGAGCTTGGGCCAGGACCAGGGTACCTTAGCTACCCAGCTCTTCCCAGGTTGGTAGGCTTCTATCTCCATCTTACTCACACTCACTTAACATTACCTAGTACCCTCGCCAAGCTAGCTCATTGCCATGGGATTGGGTAAATTGTCCCGGCTATACTACTAACTACCCAGGATATGGGTATGGCATGACACCTCAGCCTTTGCCTCTCAGCTTTACAATGTCATCTCGGCAAAAAAAAAAAAAAAAAAAAAAGCACTCAATTAATGCTTCGCAAGGGAATCCAAATTTCCGCTGATCTTGCAAGGTTGTAGCCGATCACTCATATGCAGGGAAAGACCGCGTTTTTGGAGACGGATACAGACAGACACGTTACTAAGTTACAGTACAGCATAGCATAATACAATACATACAGCACAACACCCCCATTGTTGCAGTAGCGTCGACAACAAGGGCGAACAAGGGTGACATCCTCAGACGCCGCCATTTTTACTGGCGGCGTTTTGTTTGTCATTTGTCGTTCGCGCTTTGTTGCTCTGGTTCCTCGTTCATCTCATCTCTGAGCCAGATATGGGTTGTCTAGTCTAATGAATTAGACTTGACAACCCCGAGGGTTTCGGCCGGAACTTTTAGACGCATTTGCCACATTATCGCAGCAATTCCTCCCTCCCCTGGGCAATCTCAAACCTGGCCAAGCCCAGCCTAGAGCAGAGCAGTAAGAGTTATCTCTTTTAGCAAATTGGCTCAGCTGTCTCGCCAAAAGTTCGTGCTCTTACCGCCAGAACGACGAGGACAACACCAGCCCCACTGGATGTTCTCAACGAAAGACGAGACGGAGATGGAGGGCTCGGCGCCTACTGAAGCTGTCCACGTTGCGGCAAGACACGGCGCCGCGATCCGAATGTAAAAAGAAACAATATTAAATAAAGACAGTACCAACCCCAAGCTTAGATGGGCCAACATGCAAATGCACCGCCCGCCATGACAAGCGTAGGTGCAAAGCCACAGCAACAGCCTGAGCTACACCCACTCCGTCTCAGTTCCGGCAGCCTCTCTACTCTATCCGTAATAAACAATGGCATCGAGAAATGTAACAGGCGGCATGGCGATGCCAGAGCCGGGCAAGCTATACTCAGCTCTTGACCCTCTCCTCAGCAAACTCTCTTCCCGCAAGGTAACCGTTGTACCTTGACCACCTTCCATGGCAGGGTTACGACCGAGAAGGGGCTACTACCCCGACAAGGCTACCATGGCAAGGTCGTTGTGATGGAGCATGCGGACGAGGGGGCGAGCTGGGCCAGCAGGGCGAACGGGACGAACAGCTCGCGCATGGTTGTGGTGTTGGAATCGCACTCATGCCTGGACTCGTGGCTCTTGCTAGGACCCGGTTGGTGGGTGGTTCCCCGCTGTCTGTCATTGGGATCATGGGCCCTGGGATACCTCTAACGAGACTGACATGCCTACATTCGCACTGAGTTGGTTTGCGTTAACGGTCTGCAATGTACTGTGCCAACATCGGCCAGGGAACACGGTCCTTTATCACTCTGTCGCCCAGTACCAGAAGAGCATTTCTATTGTAATAATGGAGTTCCAGCAACGAGTCCAAAGCTTTGTGCCCTTGTCATCCGCGGATTATACCTGGTTAACTGCGGGCTCCAGATGGATCCAGGCCCAGAGGCCGCACCGCATCGTTGTCGGCACCATCTCCAAATCTGCCGCGACGGGGAGCTATGCCCCACCTTGCTCACTTTTTGCCCTCACTCCCTCGCTGTGCCTCACACATGGCCGGGGCCTTGGGGGGTGAGGGCCCAGCACAATGCAATGTCGTGCGCTCGTGCCCTCTGATAAATCTTGGCTCGTTCATTCGTCTTGATTTCTAACATCTCCACGAGAGCCTCCGGATCGATTTCTGATATTGCCCGTCCGGGGGGCTCATCCTCTCGTCTTGTTAATTATTCCTTTCGACTCTCTCCGTCTCCTGCATTGGGCGACGGCTGCCCGCCTTCTGTTGTGTACCACCGACAAATGGCTACTAGCAGATGCGAACAGTAACCAGCCAGCGAACCTCCCGGGAAAGCCACCAGTCATGCTCACCAGCTCTAGCCGATTCAATAGGAACTCATTGAAAAGTCGACTCTGGACGAGATGCGATGATCTGGTCCAGAGATGAGCCGGGATGACTACACTCCACGGGGCCTATCCGACCCGGAGTCCCATCTTGATCTTGCCGGCCAACGTCAGCGACCTCAGTTTGATGTTGGCACTGGGTCGGAGCCAGTTGCACCGTCACCAAATCAGCAAGGTCGACATGTTACTCTCAATGCTGCTCTCGAAGTCGATATGCTGCGGCACAAACTTCGTTCCCTTGAGAATCTTGTCGAACGTTACGGTACGTCTCATCCCGCCTTTCGCTCTATTCCCGAGTGCTGCCACAATCATTCTATCTGCATTAACCTGTTACGAATATTTCGAGACAAGTTCTAATTTTCGCTATAACGTAGGCATTTCATCACGTATACCCTCTCTTTCTGAAGCTGAAGAGGCGCGGGCTCTCCAATATCGTTGCGAATGCCTCGAAGCTGCATGTAAGCAACAGAGTAAGTGCTTAACTTCATCTTGCACGGCCTGTCTTGCAACTTCCAGTGGAGTTTTGGATATGAGTAGGACTAACAATGTAGACATGGACGTTGCCCGCACTCTAAAAAACTCACCACCATTTCCGCTACCACAAGGATACTCATCGTGGCTCGATCATCATCTTGCGCATCATGATCGGGTAACTCACTCTTTTCCCTCAACAGATTCTTCTACTTCTATCACAAACCCTCAGAGGGCACCTTTTAAGTGTTCGCATGAACAATGCATCCACTATGTCTATGGATTCTCGACTCAGTTGGAACGAGACAACCACCTTCAATCACACTCGATCAAGACTACGAGTGATGCGGGACCATTAATCCAAGCCCAGAGCTCTTCGAAGATTTCAGAATTACCGGAGATAGCCGGCGTTCCTTTGCCTCGGGACCGATTACCGCCTATTCAGCCGCCAACTACACTCGTAACTACTAACCTACCTCCTCTACCATTCCCAACACCCTCAACCGCCTCCACAGCGACGACGAGAAGAGACCACAGTTCGAGCTTCTCTTTCTCGGACCCCAAACCTACACTGCCAAGAAGTGGCGAGGAAGCCACGGCTGATCCCCAGTTGCCGCCTCTCAAAAGAGCTCGAGTTGGACATGATCGCCTGAAGTCGATAGGAGAGCTTAAACTCCTCCACAACAATGAGCCTTGTCTCCGATGCCGAGCTTTGAATAGACCTGTGGGTTCTTCTCTCATGACTATTTGCTGGATGTACTCAAATGCTTACCATTCTAGTGCGATGCCAACAACCCATGTTCCCGCTGCTCGGGAATGTCTTCATCTGAGTTGGAGGTGCACTGGGGCACCCTGGGGTGTTACCGTGGATCAGTCACCTCCCTTGTTGATGTTCTGCTTCAAGGTACCAGTGTTCTGCGTCAGCATTCTCACTTTAGCTAACTCTTAGCAGGATCATTCGCTTGGTCACAGCCTCAAACACCATTAACACCCTCTAATCCCCGGCGAGGAAGCATCAATGACAAAATACTCGCTCAAAACCCAACTCTATTGACCGCAAAAAGGTCCGCTTGGAGGCTTGATTTTCAGGATACGTTCTGGTGGCAAGATGGAGAGCCTGGCCTTGACGAACGGGTTAACCAACCACTAGGGCCTGGTTATCATGATCAAGGAGCTGTACCACCAGCTTTGCAGCTGATTGCCTCGAGTCCGAGTTTCCGAGGTGCAACCTTTGATCTCCTCGAGCTCTTAAGTGTCAGTGGCCAACTTTCGATGTCTCGAGAAGAGGAACAGACGATGCACCCCACACTTTTCCGCGCAAAACAACTATTACGAGAGATCATATTTTATGACGTCTCCCAACCGAACCAGTTGCTACGAAGCGAGTCTACCTACCCTCCACGGACCCCTATCGACAGTCGTCCTTCTACAGAGCGCAATGTGTCATTGAGGGAATGTACCCGTCGGTACCTAGTGTCTTTGGATTTTGCAGCTTCCAGTTTGCCAACCATGGGTCTGCGGCAATGGCTGGGGGTTTTTATTTCGATCTGCATTTTCAGTGCCGTCGATACTATCTTAGTTGACATTGCGTGGTCTTTCCAGGGAAACGACTCATCACAAGCCAGTGCACCAATTGAGCGACCTGACCAAGTCATTCGAAGCGTATATCAGGCACTGGTTTCTCTCTTCGCTATTTCAAACGATCCTTTGTCCAACGCGTCTGAACTGGAAGACCCGATTGTCCGCAACATAGCAAGAATAATCCATCGAGATCAGTGGCCACCGAGGCATCTATTCTCCAGCTTCGATTTTCTCATGAATCTGGGCGCGGGAGAAGTTCCCAATTATGGATTCAACGGTTTTGTTCTGCCCGGTAGACAATCATTAGGGTCAAGGGGCTCAAGGGGCTTCCCCTCAACAGTAGACACTGCGCCGAGACAGTCTTATCAAAGACCTACGCCATCCCTGAGCTCAGCAGGTCCATCATCACAATACGTCCCCCAAAACTCGCGGTCAGATTTCCCCTTGCCTGGCCAATTTGCGCTCCCGGGTGAGGGAGGACGCGCCCGCAGACACACGATAGGTGACGATATGTCACCCCACACAGAATCCCGGCGACTTTCTGGTGAACCAATCTCTCCGTCAAGGCTAAAATCATCTTCCCGTCGAACTTCGTTGCGTCGCGTATATTGTGATAAGTGCAACGAGCACCCGGACGGCTTCCGTGGCGATCACGAACTACGCCGCCATATAGACGCCAAGCATTCAGCTACAGTCAAACGATGGGTTTGCAAGGAACCTAAGAACCAGGTACCTTCTTCGCCTCAACCAGTGATTCCCTTATCAAGATGTAAAGCGTGTTTGGCACAGAAGCGATATGGGGCATACTACAACGCCGCGGCGCATCTTCGTCGCGCTCACTTCCGGCCTCATCGAGTAGGAAAAGCCAGTGGCGACTGGCCATCCATGAGCGTTTTAAAGGATTGGATGCGAGAAGTGCGCCAGTCGGTTGATGTGCCCGAAGAACACATCTCCAGCGGCGAAGACGACATAGACGAGTTTCCAACGCCAGCCGACTATAGAGATCCGATGACACAACAAGCACCCGTGATTCCCGATGTACTACCGGCAGTCTCAGTTTTGGGACCACTGCTCTCGTCGAGTTCTATCGAGCCATCAATACCGATCGAACGTGCCAGCCCATCTCGACGACCTGCTGAGAATCGAACCAGATGCCCTCATCCGGATTGTGGTCGTGAGTTTCGTGACCTGGCCTCTCACATGCTCACACACCAAGAGGAGAGGCCTGAAAAGTGTCCTATTGTAACGTGCGAGTACCATACGAAAGGTTTCGCGCGCAAATACGACAAAAACCGCCATGCCCTCACTCACTATCGTGGAACCATGGTGTGTCCATTCTGCCCAGGAGTTGGCAGTCCTTTTGAGAAGGTCTTTACCCGTGCTGATGTCTTCAAACGACACCTAACTGCTGCCCATCAAGTTGACCAGACAGGCCACAGCAGTGGCCATCGATTACCTGGAGGCGATGATCCTGTGGGCACAAAAGCGAGATGTTCCATATGCAAAAACGGTTTTGGAACTGCACAAGACTTCTATGAGCATCTGGATGACTGTGTACTGGGTGTCATCGTGCCAACAGCGAATCCGTCATCGAACCAACAAAGCCGATTACAAGGGTCTCCACAATAGCATTAAACCGGGGAATGGGCTGTATAACATGATAGGACTATAGATGTCCGGACGATGAAAGCAATTGAATGAATGAGACGGCTTGGACCATTTTAAAGAATAGGGGCAGTGAAGCGATCTGTTTTCTACTTCTTCTTCTTCTTCTTCTTCCTCCTCCCTTTTACTCTCCCTTGTTCCCTTTTGTTATATTAAACACCATTAAGACTCCGTGCCTGGCGCACAGCAGGAGCAGATTTCAATTCTAGATACCACCAGAGTTATGGCGACACTTGTCGCGTTCTTGTTTTTATATGATCATATCCTTTGATTAGGCATATACCATACCACAACATTCGGCTAGGAGACTGAGCGAATATCATCACATCACTTAAATGTAACAAATGTGCAAACTTGGTTAGATGAATATGATATGTATTGAAAAAGGTGAAATCTGGTATTGCGGTTCATCTCATCCCTTGCAACGCACAAAGCGACTGATTTTTTGCCTGTATCAAACTGACACGGGCCACTCAAGCTTTTGAATCCTCAAACGAGAAAAACCAATGATGTATTAAACCCCTGAAACGCCAAACCCATGCCGCCAACTTCTCGGCCCCCTAAGATGCATGTACAAAGTCTAGTAATTCATTATGAATGCCATGGTTCAGGAGACATGATTACTTCGAGTTGGAATCATCAGATGGCACAGCCGTCTTTTCGTTAACGGAATCTTCAACCATGAGAGACTCATCGCGGCGACCAATGTGCTTGGGGCTAGAACGCTTGAAAAACTCGTGAATCTCGGGAGAGAACTCGCTATCTTCGGGCATAGCACCCTCAGTGTCCTTGGGACCGCGGTTGGCCTGGACAAGCTCCCATTCAGCGCGCATGTCCTGGACTTTGGCGCGCCAATCAGCCTCAGGGTCGTAGCTCTTGCCGAGTCCTCGGAAGCGCTCCCAGAGAGACAGATGAGTAGGGTTGACAGCAACACCGTGGTACTCACTCTCCTTACCATCGCGGATATAGTACCAGCGGCGCTCCTGCTCCTTGAGGTCGAGACCAGTGGTATCAGGAAGGAAAATCCAGGTGAGAAGCATACCAGCGAGGCCGAACCAGGGAACAACATAGAACTTGGTCTGGTCATCGATGTAGTTGTAAAGGACGGAGGCGAGAAGAGCACCGGACTTGCCGATACAGGCGGAGAAACCGTGGGCGGTGGCACGAATAGGCGTGGGGAATACCTCACCAGCGACGAGGAAAGTGACCGAATTGGGACCAAATTGGTTGAAGAAGGATGAGATGAAATACATGGCCTGGAAAGAATGGATTCCGGCAGGGCTGGTGTAGTAGTCGTACTTGAAGGCGGGGATGACAAACATCAGGAAGCACATAAAAAAGCCAACCTGTTGCATCATCTTGCGGCCGTACATCTTGTTGTCGATGAGAAGAGAAGCAAGGTAGTAGCCAGCCAGAGAGACGGTAATATTGACGAGATTCCAGGTCCAAGTGTTGAAGATAGACTTGCTGTCAGGGGAGATGACCTTAATGAACTGACCTTGGAAAAGCTTGTTGCCATAGAAGAAGACATCATTGCAGAACCAAGTACCAGCAGTAGCAAGAAGACGACCTCCGAAGTTGGTGAAGCAGTGTCGAAGAGCGTTGACATCGTAGCCAGTAACGTTAGAGCGCTTCTTGGCCTCAGCGAGCTGCTTACCAGCACTGCGCATGCGGTAGGTACGGTAGTAGAGGAGCCAAAGCGTGCCAATGGCAGGGAAAGCAAAGGACAGTCGGAAGGTGTACTGAGCAGCCGAGGCGCTGTAAGGAGGCGAGCTCTTGCCATTATTGAAGATGGCGAGAAGTACAATGAGAATAACCTGGTTAACGAATTGACCCCAGCCCTGCATGAGGAAAGCCGTGGTGACGCGGCGACCGCGGTGTAGACGATCTTCGCGAGTAGAAACTCTTCCGCCGGATGAAACACCCTCAAGAGACGAGGTAGCAGTGATGGGATACTCGCCACCAACACCGAAACCGTAGAAAAACAGAGACCAGGCATAGCAGATGACCCAGCCCTGAAGAGTGAGACCCCAGGAAGCAGTAAGCATTAGAAGACCAACAAACATGATGGCAGCATCCTGAATGAGACCCCATCGTCGACCAACCCAATCACCCATGACCTGCGCACAGTCAGTTCAATTCATCCTATATAGCAATCTTAATCACAGGGGAGCAAAAAGACTTACACCAACAACAGCCTGGCCAACCATGATACCGATAATCTCAAGGTATGTCACAGAAGCAATCCAGTTGTGAGAGCAAGTAGTGGATTTCTTGCCCCAGCACTCAGGCCAAACGGCCGCGAAGAGAGGCTCGAGGTTACCAATGGAAAAGAGGACATAACCCTCAAGACCAAGACCAGCACCAGGAATGACAGCATGGCGAAAGTACCATGAGAGAGGCGACAGAGGGTCTTCCTTGAACATAGACCAAGCAGTCTTAGCTTCCTCCTTGGCAGCATCACGATCAACCTTTGAAACGAAGTGATAACGCTGGGCCAGAGGGAGATCAGCCCAATAGACACCGTCTTCGGTGTAGGAGTCGTCAGGGCGGGTTACATGGCTGAAGATGCGGCGCTCATCGGCAGTGGCATAGGCGATAGGCTCATCGGTGATGTGAGAGTCGCTGTCTGCAGGACCATGTGGGACAGGGATCTCGCCTGGGATTGTAGACTCGTGGTGTCTATGAACCATTGTGAGGGAAGGCGTAATGAGACTTTGGTAAAAGAAAGTCCGTTAACTTGGTGGTGATGATGATGATGACGGTGAAGTCCAATCAAAGTACCAGATGTGAAATCTGCATGGGATTGATTTTGTTGTTTGGGGTTGGCAGGAATAACTTGGTGTATATCCCAGGCGGATATGCTAGCCACCAAAGAAAAGAAAAGAAAAGAAAAAAAAAAAAAAAAGTTTTATACTGGAGGCAAAGAAGGTGCCGAAGCCCTGAGTTAGATGGGTCGGGGAATAATTGAAGAATTCAAGACTCGAAACTGTCTTGCCTTGGCTCTGGAGAGAAATAGAAAACCCAACGGCTTCAAGGCGCGAAGAAGGGCAGTATTTGAACTACATCACGACTGAGATAGACAACAACTGGAGCCCGGATATTCAAGACGAGTGTGACGGGCATCTTGAAGAAGCTACAACCAGTAAGAAGACGTAAATTAACCTCGTGGGAGAATGTGTGGATGAAAGCTGATCTCTGGGGTCAAATTCAAAGGGTGTGTAGCATGTAGGATAGCTCCCGTGTCCCGTTCCTTGACCGAAAGCAACTGTCGCCGCCGCGTCTCTGCCTCAGGGACCAGAGCTCTCTAAAGGAAGGGTAATGCGTGGGTGTTGGATGGAGATGGAGCTGTCGGAAAGAGAGAAAAAGCGGGCTGTCCGTTTAGCTCTTGAACTATGAAAGAAACGCCAGGGG